>VVHJ01032085.1:0-16234 GCA_015107715.1 Tylochromis polylepis
CTGGGAGGTGTGCTGTTTAGTGTTTTGTGGTGGATGAAGTGCATAAAAGCGAGGCCGAAATCCCACATTCATCACCCGTAAGGAGAACAGTCACCTCAGTCACGTCTTATAAACCGCAGAGGTCCATTGTGATTCATATTTCTTTAGAGGATGAATGGATTCTGCTTAGCTGTCAGAAGATGATATGGAAACTCTTTTCTAAACCAAAACACCAGAAAGGTTAAAGGTCACCTCCACCTTCAAATTGGATGAATTAATGAATATCACAGATTGTTGTATTATGGCCTGAAAAGAGCAATTTTCTCAGTTTCCCTTTCAGCAAGTGAAATAGTTAGCTGTTATCAAAACCAGTCCTCATCTCAATTTTATTTTTTCTCTCTTGTCTATGTGTTATGGTTTGACCGGGTTTGCTTTGGAGCCTGTTTGGAGTCAAACCAGCTGCAATGTCCCGAGCAATTGTGGATCTAGAACTGGCTAAAATCCCTCATGGCATTCTGGGAAATCAGCTCAAATCATTTATACTTTAACATTTCTTAAGTCCATTGTGGTGTGGTGTTGCACACATTTGATTATTTATTTTTTTGTTATTTAATTTTCTTTGTCTGTTTGATGTATGTTTTTTTTTTTTACTTTTATCACTGTTTTTTTTACTGGAAAGCACTTCGGTCAACCATGTTGTTTTTAAAGTGCACTATAAATAAAGTTGGATTGGACTGGATTGGTACAATTAGCCTTCAGCGGCCTGAGGCTCAGGATATTACCACACTATAGTAAAACTGTTGTGCATTCCCCCACAAGGATGCAGTGAATTTAATGAGATGGAGATGTTGCCCAGTGAAGAACCAAACTATGCAGATAAATAGAACTATTTGATAAAACATTACAGTAAGACATTACTGTCGTTTATTAATCAAAGAACAAGAGCCTGATGAAGCTTCATTCGCCTTCCCTCGAGGATGAAGATTTTCATTTTCATAATTAGTGGAAAACCTGCTGTTGAGAATTTTGATCAAACAGCTCCTGAATTTATCCCAAATACCTGTAGGTGCACCATAAAGTGGCCATGTGTTGAACAGCTGTGGCAGCTCCCCTGCCTGATCTCTTCCACCCTCACAGGATCAGTCATGTCCACCGACAGCTGTATTCTTCACAGTCAACACCTTCATGTTCATGGCCTCCAACAGCCAAGTCCTTAACTGTGAACACCAACAGATACCGAAGCTGAAGAGCAGAATCAGGTTCAAAAACTTATAGACGATAACTTATAGACTTAGAGGTCTCGTGGTCCACCAGAATGTTTATTTGACTTGTCAGTAGAAATTAGCTTTGCTCAATAATAACGTTACCAGCTCTTGACTTGGATATGTATCGTGATCCACTGAAAATCCCTCTTGGGTGCTGTCCTAGTCACCCTCACCTTCTTTACCAATTCATTCAAAACAGCTCCAGACTCTAGGTGCTGGCTTTTTTTTATGAGAAATAGCTGTCTGTTTCAAATCCATTCAGTCCTAAACTGAAGTCCTAAGAAAACTACATGAAATGGTACTTTTTAAATATTTCACTCGAACTCAAAAAGAAGCAGAACTTCACTTTTGTGTTTGATGAAGTTCTCAGTATCTACACAATTAAACCAGTACAAAGACTTTTCTGTGTTTCAGTGGATAAATGTCAGAAAGAACATGTGGGAATCTTTAAACTGAAGTGTGTTGAACTCACTGTAGCTGTTCTCCTCTGTTAGGCCACACAGGGCGTCTCCTCCAGTCGCTCTGCTTCACCAGTATGTCCTTCCTGCTACTCCACATCATCTATCAGATTACCATCCACAGCCTCGTGGCTGGGAACTCCATTGCCTCCAACTTCAACTGTGAGTACACTGCAGCCTTTGTAGTAAATGCTCTAAGAGTAGTGATGCTTATTCTGTATACAGAAATTTTAAAAAACCCTCACACGTCAAGAATCCAAGAAGCAGGAGTGGAATTGATTGACTGAGTCGTCTTCTGTTGTTGTTGCCGCCTTCTGAAAACATTTAAAAAGACATGCAGGAAGCACCTTATTAGTTTTTAGAAAAGGCGATAGACTAATGAAGCTGAATTAAATCCTTTAAAATAATTTTCTGCCAAAGTGTGAGTCAAGGCAGAGGTATGTGACCATTGCAGTTTGTTTCTTTGCACGATTACATGAAAACTAGCAATCTGGAGTTCATGAAACTTGGTGGAGGGGTGGAGCATGGGTAAAAGTAGAGCTCATTAATTTCTGGTGTAGATCTGAACAGGGCAGGGGTCAGCAACTGACCTCTGGGATAAGACATTAGCACTGGCAGAGCATACGGTCTTTGTGTGAGCTTTAAGAGTATTTGTCTATTAAAAATTATATTTTTATTGGATCAAATGTTTTTTGCAAGGAACTTATTGCCTTGGTTGTATACACTGGGAAATCAAATACTTTAAAATATGAGGTAAAAAAAAAATCTTCCTCTGTGTTTTGATATTTAAACAAAAAGACCATCTTTTTCTAACCTGTAAGAGCTTAACCCTGATTTACACTTGTGTAGGTAACCAAATGGTAGAATCAAAGTAATATTACTTACATGATTTGGCCTAGTTTGGTCATGTTGCACTTTGATTATCTACCCTGTAAATATTATTTATTTTCTGAGATTACCTCAAATAACTTGTTTTAAAACATGCGCGTTGAAAAAATGTTCAGGCTGCTTTAAAAATGTTAATTACCTGCATTACTTCTTCATAACCAATTTAATAAACCTTAGATATCCAGTTGAGATTTTAGGGCCTCAGTCGCAGGCCTAGAAAACATACAGCAGTTCCCTCTGATCAGTCATAGACTTTTTCATTCCCACATAGCCAAGATAGCTCCAGTGTCTGATTACACTTTTTAAAGAGGTGTACACATACAAGCTGTGATGTAGCCTCAGTGCTCCTGCAGCTGCACGTAGCTGCTGGAGTTATGGCGTAAAGCAGAAGTATAAATAAGGTTAAACCTGACTGTAAAGACATTAACCATGCTTTACTTGCACTGAATGGATGTTTTTGGGGGGTGGGAGAGACCAGATTAGGTGAATTCTCTTCCTGTTCATGACCGACTGTGTGCACATGTGTGTCCCATCAGTCTCACGTGCTCTTGTGTACCTGATCTCTGACCAGCCACTGACGCAAGGTCACAAAGTTGTATATCGCCAGAGAAAGTTGTAGCTTTTTCACAGCCCAAGGCAAGGTTTCCATCCAAAACACTAAGCGAAGACATATACCATTTGCAGGAGAGTACACTTTGCTCTGAATAGTAATTCAGTTGTTTTTTTTTTCTTTAAGAGATACCTTCACTCTTATTGCATTTTGTCACATCATGAAGATTTATGGATCCGACACATTCCTCAGTGTAATTAGCCTCCTTGTGCCATATGGCAATACAGAGAAAAAGGATACTTGGTGCCAGTAAAGCAAACATTGTGAGTTCCTGACTCAGTGTTGGGAAGGTGTTAATAGCTGGCTTTGGGTTTCTCATGAAACTCTGTATCAAACTGTAAAATTTGAACTTGTCTAGACGCGACAGACCCTGACCTTATGTTATAATGACTTGTTCTTGCTAATGGAAGGGGCTCGGTTTTCTCCGCCGAGAAACGGCCAACTCACAAGGTAGAACGAACCTTATCGCCTCAGGCAGAAACACACAGCACCTCTCAGAGAGGGTAGACTAAATATTCTGTCAAGGAAGTCCTTATTACTAAAGTCTCAGGGGCTCCAGTTTTTTGGCAGATCAAACCCTGGAGTGACACTATAAATTCTGTCCAGTTATTTTATATAACTTTGTATTATTCATTCAGTGGAAGCACTTTGAAATGCATGCTTTGAAAATTGCTATACAAATAAACTTTCATTATTATTATTTTATGTAAAAAAAATGAAACAACCCAGCAAAAATGGTTAAAACTGCAACTTTCTCTGTAGTCAGAGCAAGTTGTTGTATGACAGTAAATGTCAAGGAGCAGCGGTGTGAAAGGCAAGTTGTGTACCAGGACTTAAAAAACAGGAGTGAACTTAAATATCAGCTTTAATGCTGTTAGCGCACAATAATACAAAAGTCCAAACATCTGCACGGCAGGAGCAGGGTATCCGAATGCTAGGGATATTTAGGAAAACAGGCTAGGGAGACACACAGCCATGAGGGACGACAATACAAAGGACAAGGGGAGATTCAGACAATATATGCATACAACAGATAATGTGGGGAGAGATAACAGGTGGGAGGACAGCTATAACTAGAACCAGAACCTGAGACAAAGGAAGTAAAACATCACACAAGACACAGAGAAAAACGATAACTAAAATAAAACAAAGCGAAACACAGCAACGCAGACTAAACATTACACAGAAATACAAGGGAGACGGGAATACCCAGGATCTCAAGGAATTAAATATAAAACAAATTATAACCAAGAACAGACTAAATGTGAAACTGAAATCTGAGAATATAAATAAAGAGACACCAACCAGGAAATATTGTTATAAGAAAAATACAAAACTCAAAACACACGATTCTCATCTCCAAAAGGAATCAAGAACCCATAAACTCAAAACCCTGGGGCCAAGACTCAGAGTCCATGATACAAAAAACTGTACTGTAACCTGCCAGATGTTAAAGTTTCTGCATGCAGTGGTAGCCCAAACCCTTTACTGTAAAGCAAGAAATACCGATTATTGCAATAAAGAACACAAATGCACGACTTTTTAAAATTCAGCTGCATTTAACTGACAACTATTCACTCCAGGTACACAGACTAACATGGCAGGTTAACTCAAGACAAATAAAACACACTTTAGCTTTGACCTTCAGAGTTAGCGAGACTAAATCGAGGAAGAGATATATGAATCACAAGAGAAAGAAAAGAATCCAGTGAAAAACATTTTACTAAATGAACATCAAGTTGGTACCAAGATGTACCAAGATGAATTCAAACCCACGACCTTCTTCCTGTGAGGCGACAGTGCAGCACCACCATGCAGTGGTTAGTTGAACTGGTTCTGCTATCAAATATTGTCTGTGCAGCTTAGCATGTTTTAGTTTTTATCTGTTTGCTATAGAAGCCCATTGTTACTCGGACACTATTAATAACACATTAGTGAAACACTGCTATTCTAGGTGACATGTTCCTTAATTACACCGAGCGCTCACACTGCTTTATTCTGACTCGGTACATAGCCTGTCTCTAAACACTCGTGCGCTGTCGTCAGACATTGTGGAGCCTTTTTAAAAAGAAATTAAAATAAATATTTGTCAGTGGTTTTTAAGATTCCTGCTTTCAGCTCGAAGAAGTAGTGGATGTTGACACACTGAGGAAGTCAGAAAGTGCTTGGACTGAGCGGCACATTGTTTGTTTTGTAGATCTTATGAGATTAGCTAAAAGTAAGAAAATGAAGGATATCGGACTTAATTGTTAAGACTGATTTAAATCAATAGAGACTGTCACTTCAAATAAATACCCTTGATAATTGTTTGAGCAGGAATAGTAAATATATTAAAATAGAACGGCCCCTCTGTTTTGTTCCTCCAGCAGTGCAAAAAATAAATGCACACCGGTCCTGGCATTTTAAACATGCTTAGTATGGATTCTTGTTATCTGAAGTCAGGTTATTTATGCTTTGACTTATCTCACACTGGAATTTCAGTAAAAACCACACTGAGTAGATCAACAACATCCTTGTATCATGTCAAAACAACATTTTGCAGCACACTTCTTTTAAACAATCTGCACCCAATATTGCACAATACGCAAACCCATGATTTTGAGTCACTGTGATGATTTGTATACATGTTGTTGGCTTTTCCACTTCCTGAAGTTAATGTCAGCCTGTTGATATTGATATTTTAATGTTATTCCTATACAACAGGAAGTTAGACATTACTCTTTGTCCTCTCATTCTGCTGCCTGAGAAATGGCCTTATCTCAGATTTTCTATATCTGGTGTTTAGCCTCCTTGACACCTTTTTCCTTTTGGCAGTCGAGTATAAACAAGGAGTCCTCCTTTGCAGTTAGGTGGTTATCCTCTCCCCGGATAACTTCATATAATTTCCTCCGTTCACCTCAGCCAAACACACCATTAGAGCAGTAAGCTGAGTAAGAGAATGAATGAGAAAGCCTTTCCAAAAAAGCTGACACCTCCAGCTGTTGGAGCAGGTCAGGGACTGGTCACCAGATGAGCCCAGGGACACCTTCCTTTGGAGTCATCCGTCATTCCTGTGTGCTGACTCGACACTGCATTTACAAACAGTTGAAAACATTTGTATTCCAGATGGGTGGAGTTCAATACATTGCAGATCTAAATTGCCAGTTTGAGACTAAAAAAAAAAAAAACAAGCTCCACTCACTTCCATATACTTTCCTTGGATTGTTTAAACTTTATGGTAGCTCTTAGCAACAATCTGGTCACTAAGGAGCTTTTTTAAGTATAATAAAGGATTTGTGCATTCAATTTGTCTGATGGCAGTAGACATTTGACCAGTCTGTAAGGGCTAAGTAGCCTAAAAAAACATGGCTGTGTAGTGGTGGTCTTTATAAAGCCCCACTGTTATTCCCTTTTGTATCCACACATATCTTTCCTGCTGTTTCCTTAATGTGCAACACTTACTAAACTCTCAGATTGTCTGATAATAATTATGATGTGCTGAAATGTTGACTGTGCGTATCACCATCCTCTGTGGAAAAGGGGCAGCTGGCATTAGGTCCCAGAGATAGACGAGAGAGTGCAAAGAAATGCAGCTCTGAGAGGTTAACAGCCCAGCAAGTACAAAGGGTGTTTTATGGTGTTCGCATAAAGTGTGAGGACAGGTATTTTTGGTGCCCAGCTGAGGTGAAATGCGGCCTCGCCTCGGCAGGCAGAAAGTTTCTCTTCTAGAAGTCTCCGTGCTGAGTTCAGTCTGCATTACAAAGTATTCCTAAGACATCCTATGCATCAGACTGGCCTTGCTTTACCTCTGACATTCCTCGAGCATGATCTCACACACAGGATGGATTTCCTCTTACATCTGTAGGTTTGGTTTAGGGGTGGGTTGAAGTTGCATGTTGCAAACTGATTGCATTTGCTTAATGCATCACTGGATTTCTATTTTAAGATTTAAACAGGGCATTAAGTAATCTATGAACTCTATCAAGCTCTGTGGGTGATTTTTAGGGATTAGAACAACATGAGTGGAGCTTATCTCCTACTGTGCAAGTTTCTGGCACTCCCGTCTTTCCTGACCACTTAAGCTACTTGTAAATGACACAAACAGCAAAGCGGAGAGCAAAAGCAAAAGAACAAAAGGTGCATTGAAGAGCTGGATGCTAGAGATGTTTTAATATTCACTGAAACTGCTTCTTGAAATCTCTAAGGAAATCTCTAAAGTCTAATTTTGCTTATGTCATTGTGATTGGAGTTTTCTCTGTTGTTTAATCTCATGATTAAAGCTGGCCTAAGTAATTTTGGACCTTTGGAGGAAAAAAAGATTCCAAAGGAAAACAGCCACGATAAACCTTTGGCTTGTAGGTTTGTTATGGTTACTAACAAATCCAGTGGACACAGACCAACAAGTTGTTGGATTCATGTTTCAGGCCAGTGGAATTTGGAGATTTTAAACTCAGGTTTGGTGCTTTTACTCCAAATAAAGACATGTGTGTCTTTAGCTTTTAAGGTTGATGTTTGGCTCTCTGCTTTCTGCTCTTCTGAGCTCATGTGGCACAGTTTTATGGAAGGTACTGAGAATCAGAGCCATACAGCCGTGTGGAAATGAAAAAGATGGCTGAAAGCTGATGAGAGCCACACGGAATCTTTTTTTTTCTTTTTTTACATTAAATTGAACAAATACTATGTTTAGCTTTAATCTAAGCCTGCAAATAGATTGTTTGTTTGGTGTTTCAATTCTCTGCTCCACACATGATGAAATGGTTGCTTGTCACTGGGAAATGTATTGCTGTGCTGTTTAGTACCACAGAGATAACTAATTTCCTTTTGTGCTTTTGGGTGTTTAGCTGTTACTGAATGAGTCATTCTAGACACTCAGCGCTCACAACCTAGTTTGTTTCCTCCATCAGTGAACTCTTTTAGATGGGAGTAACTGAGTGGAGGTGGACTGATGAGTGGATGAAGTGTTTGATGCCAGAGGTTATGTCAGGTTATGTCATGTAGCCCCTCCTTTCACAGATGCGTGTGGGTTTTTTTTTCTTATTATTTTACTTTTTAAATTTCTTAGCAACAACCTTTTTTTTTGGATTAACAGGAAGACATTTTATGTACAGAAAAAATTTTTTAAAAAAAAAAAATATATATATATATATTTGCATTTGGAGATGATACTATTTGAATGAGAAGGAAGACAAATCCTTTTGGTCACTAAGATATATAACCAATTTGCTGTTTAAATGAAAGATAATTGTATTTACTTGTTTTGCTAAATGTGGTAAAGCATTTGTAAATGCTAAAAATTGTCGATTTTTTTTTCTGCTTGACAAGCTGGCAGTAGCTGGCTTGCACAGCGGAGACACAGCAGATAAGATGAAGATGAAGTGTTTTATCTGCTTTATCTGTGTTGAGCTAAATTCAATTCAGCACATAATTACTACCAATAGACAAAACAGATGGGCTGTACTGATGCGTCATTTAGTTGAGTCACACTCTGACGTTGTGTTTTCTGTGGCAGTAGAACAAAGGCCGAATAAGCGCCGTTCTTTCGTTTGCCTTAGCTCATGAATTGAATACCTGGAAATCTCCTTCTGGGTGTTGGAGTGACGGTCAGGAACACTTCAACCAAAGCAAAGTGTGGAAACGAGGCTTTGGTTTTTATTTTCTTGTTTTCACATGAAGGTTACATGAGCACAGAGACTGATCCTCTGTGTGAAATTAAAAGATTTAATCAGTTTTCTCATTGATTTAAAACAGTGCTCGCTATAGTTTTACCAGCTAGATTGTGATTCTTTATTTATGATTATTGAGCTGTCGCTATCACTGGATACATTAATAAAGCAGTTTATTCCTAATGATGTTTTTTTGTTTTGTTTTGTTTTATTTAATTTGTATTTAATTATTTTTTTATAATGGTGCTTCTTGATCAACCGACTTGCTGATTGTTTCTAATGACTGTGATCTAACAATTATTAACTTTAAAGCTGCTTTTCTTTGCCAGACCATACCTGTACTCACTAAATTACTTCATATATTTCTGTGCAGGTTCCTCATGGGAGAAATCCATAAGACAAATTGGCTTTGAAAGGTAAGATAACATTTAAACTAATAATGAGTTATAAATAATAATGATGCTATAGGCTGTTATATTTTTAATCTCCCATAAACAAACTATAAACAAACTCTAAAATGATTTATATAGCAAATTAAAAAGAAAAGAAAAGAAACAAAACAAAACCAAAGTGCTGTACACATTATATGGCAGACAAAATTAGAAATATTTATGAAAAAGTCTGTATTTTTTTTACATTCTGTTATCCTATCAGTTAGTTAGGACACTGTTACATGCAAAAATACATAATGACATTTAAGTGACCGTAAGAGAGAGAAAACAGATATACAGTCTTCCTTGCTCGCTAACCTTGATTGTGGAACGATTTTTCTGATAAATGAAAAGACCTAAATGTAAAGCAGGGACACAGACATTGTGTATTTTATCCAAGTGCCGACCCAAATGCACTGCTTTTTAGAGAAATAAAAGACCTTAGATTCGAGTCTGAGCAGGGAATCCAGCAGTCTGCACCAACTACAGATGAAACGCTTTGGACTGAGCGGTATGCAGGCACAGTGTGTGCAGTCAAAAATTTTGTGTGGGGAAAAAAAAATTAGGTGAAATAAGATTTAAAAAAATAGAATTTAGAAAATAAACTAATGTATAATGTGATAAACTAAATAACAAAAATATACTTTACCTTATACAATAACTAAACTAAAATAAAAACATTAAAGGGCTCAACTGAAAATCATTAAAAGCAAACTAAAACTAAATATTTGTGCAAAATGAAAACAAAATCAAAATGAAATTTTGAAATTGAAACTCTACCGAATGATGATAACACATAAATGGTACAACTGTGGTTGCAATAAAAATTCAGTTTTTAGGAGATATCTTTTAAAATTCACATCTTTTGCTTCACTTGCCAAATGGCATCTATGAAGTTTCTATCTCTGCTGTATTTGCAGGAGGTGGCACTGACTGTGCAAAGTGTCTTAAATATAGCAGCCCATCAATAACATTAAACATCACTTTTTACTGTAGCTGCAGTGGCTTGTCATGTGCCCAGCTTCATAAAAGCTCCAAACCTGTCCCTGTGTGGATTCTTGATGAACGCTAAACCCACTTATGTTTGACAGTCGTTTGACGGGCCTATTTTTCAAAGCTTTTGCTCTTGTGTCTGCCCCCACCCCCACCTCCCCCACCCCACACGATCATATTAGATGTGGTTTCCTGAGTACGGGAATGTCCTAACTCAGCCACGTCCTTTTTCCAGTACTCAACATCCTTCATACTGTAAGTGGCGGAAGTAGAGCCATAAACATTTTATCCCATATGCATTTACCTGTTTGTGTTGAGGGTCATATACAGTATATGTACAGTGATTACAGTTGGCTTTGGTGCATTTTAATGCCTATATGGACGTTAGTTCAGATGTATCCGAGTCTGAAAAAGGATTCACAGCTGTTGTGTGACTTTTTCGGTTACGCTGATTGTTCAGTTTACTCAGGATTGACCTTTGCGGATCCTTTATAAATACTAAATATTTATATACAGGGCATATTTTATTTGGTCTATATTTAGTTTTTCACTGAGGTGGCGTGACTAATTCCAGCTGTAGCTTGGACCAGTGAGGATAGGTCCTAGCACTACTGATGTTTTTGTAATTCCCTCATATGATAACTATGGGAAAAGTGGGAGTCATTGAAGTTATGGCTCAGCCCCATTTGGCTCTGATGGTTTCCATCTCTTTCATCCGTGTGAGGATGCGCGAAGCTTCACAACAATGAAGCAAATGGAAACAGGCGTCCTTGAGTAGATTAAACTCCACAACAGAAGCCAGAGGCGCATCTATTTATCCGTGTGTGCCTTTTTCCATCAAGATGATTAGCACTCTGTTTTCAACTTGTTAACTTTTATAAGCTTTATATAAGCTCAAGACCAGAATCCAGAATGACACTGGTTGTTTTTTTAAATGACCGGTTCTTTTTTTTTTTTTTTTTTTGAATTACAAGACCTAAGCATTCGCTCAGCTTTTTCTCTGCAACCTGAGCTGCAGAATCACCAGTATGGTGTGTTTATTGTAAACTGTTTAATTACTCTTGGAGCCCAGCATGAAATGTAAAGAAAACACTTTAGTGGCCAAACACAGGATGGAGCGATATTGCTGTAAAACCAAAATAGAAATTGGTTTGGATGATAAAAGAGAGTTTTAAAGCTTTTGAAACCTGTTAGTCATTTCAGGGACAATTTTTATTTGTTTTAATAGAACATGCAATCATGACACCTCATAAAATGCGTCCTCAGGCAGCATAAATGCATCTCTCTGGATTATTTGAAGTCTGAGATTACTGCAGCAGTCATGGCAACTGTCCGCCACCAATGTTTAGCTTCCTGTTTGAACAAACCTTTTTGTATTTAATTAGAGGTGAGCGGACTAATCAAATAACAAATGTTGCAAAGGCTGTGTTTGTTCACAGCGATATAACTGCAAGAGTTCAAACAGCATCTTGTTTTAATATATCAGTAAAAAACAAAAACAAGCTGTCTTCAAGTAAATATGATTTGTTTATTAAGTGTTGTCAAGAGAATTCAGACAGACGGACAAACATCTCAAAATGATCCCTCTTTTTAGTCCTTACTTTTCTTACTCCATGCAGATGAAAGAGAAAAAAATTAGGGCTAATTACACCAGCTGCCTCCATACGAACAAAGGATACAGTTTTTAGGGGAGTAAACATGTTTTTCACAGTTTAGTTAAAAACAGAAAATAACGCTCTCGCTCTCTCATGGCCTTTTTGTTTGAATGGAATTTAACTCGTTAACAGCAATATGTTTAAAGCCCGATTTCATTAAAGAGGGTGGTACTGCATATAAAATCTGAACACAACACATATTAAAAGAACAGCTGAGTAAGGGAAAAATACAGATTCCCATGCATTCATGTGAACAGGTGGTGTTTTGCTTCAGTAATACCTGTTCACATGATTCTCAGAGCAGCTCCCGTCTGCCTGAAACAGATTAGAATGAATTAATAACTTGTGTTTTCAAAGTGTGATAACATTTCTTTATTTTAGTTTTAAAAAGTCAGAGATACAGAGGGACATGTGACAAAGAACTCAGCCAGGTTCAAACACAGCACAGCACACCTGTTTATGGGCCAAAGTAAACTAAACAAACAACCATAGGTCCCTGGATTTCTCAAAAGAACTGCTTCATGTTAGACCTCATTGTCCATGGGCAGTTAAGCACATTTTATCTCGTCCCAATTTCCATCCTTTGGTTGTGTTGCTGGCCTGCAAGATTGCTCTAAATCACGATTTTTGGGATTCATCTGCACTTTAAGGAATCGAGCATCTGCTTTCTGTCAGCGTCTGTGTCCCATCTTTTATCTGTTTGTCCCCAGTGTGAGAGGTGCAGATGCGGGGAATGGCATCAGAGTGTTCATCCCTGACATCGGCATGTTTATGGTCGGCTTGGGCATCTGGCTGCTGTGTCGCAGTCTGGTCCAGAAGAGGCCGCCTGAGGACATGGCCCAGTACAATGAAGACTTCCAATCTGAGGAACAGGTAGGTTTCATTTGAGCTGAAATGAAGTCCGTCTGTCTGGATGGTTCGAAACGTTCTTTTAATTTTGTTGTTGTTCATTATAATATTTTTTTTACTCCATGAAAACTCTGCAGCATTCATTATTCATTAATGCTATGTTTTGAAATTGAATTAGGTGACAAAATAAGCACTGAAAACACACAATTAAGATGTTCACAGTGGGTGGAAAAACAAAGCATTGATCGTGTCTGTGAAGGTTCTCATTCATCCAGGTCATGGTAGTCTAAGGAGCTTGGAAAGAAAAGCGTCTGGACTTCTCTAAGTTTCTTGAAAACGTTTCACCTCTCATCCGAGAAGCTTCTTCAGTTCTAAGAGCAAATGGTGGAGAGTCCCAGAATTTAAAGCCTTGTGGGAGTGTCTCCCAGGCGGGTCATGGACCCGGAGGGCAAAAGTGTGGGTTAAAGTGTTAAAGTGTGGATTCCATTAAAAAAAAAAACAATAAATCATTTTGGAAGCTGAGTACAAGCAGATTTTTGTGCCTAAAACAAAGAATAAAAGTGTCTTGAAGAGAATAATGTTCTCTGAATATGAAGTGGAAATGTCTCAGTCTGGTCGGAGGAACTTTCAGTTGGCCGTAAACTCCAGTGTAAACAATTTCACACAAACTGATTACAGACTTTAGCACTGAGGGAAAAAAAAGTTGTTCATTGTATGCAGGAAAAATTACTGCTATCATTATATGAAAGGAGACTAAAAAGTTCACAAATCTGTTCAATAAAAATACAAAAACCTGAGCTTGTTTAAATTGCACGGCTACCTTCAAACCCTTTCTGAAAACCGGCATGTGCGCATTTGTGATTTCACCATGAACCTCCAACTCGTACAGATGGAGCAGCAAATCTCAACTTCAAAGTGATCTGACTTTTATGTTGAGAAACGTAGCTGCTGAAGAGACCTGCATCTTTATCTGGACTAAGACACCAAACAGATTAAAAGCAGTTTGGTCCGTTGTGTAGAAGCCCACTAAGGCACATCAAGTGAGGTGGGTCAGATCACAGCTGTAATGTCCTGAGGCTTATGAGGGAGAACATTCAGTACAAATGCCCTGAAAATGTGGATACACAGCACATTAAAAATGGACCCACTAACACAGTTACATTCTCCAAAATTAAATTCAAGTTGAAAAAAACCCCCCAAAAACTGCAGGAGATCCAAGTTGCACTGCAAATTCAAAGTGGACAGAACTTCCAAGGACCCTGAAGTGGACCGGGGTTGTTCAAGAAAATGACCTTTAAAAATAAAAAAAAGAACAACCGCTTTTAAAACAAAATAATAATAAAATATTTGTGTTTTGGCTATCTGAACTAATTTCGCCTTGTTACAAACAATCAAATTCAATTTCACTTTAGTTCAGTTTTATTTATATGGCACCAGTTCACAATGATAGTTTCCCGAAGGCGCTAAAATAGCCTCTTGTATAGGGCGTATAGGGCTCTTCAAGTCCTAACCTGAGCTCTATAAGCTGTGAGCAGCAGAACTCAAGTAAACTTCCCCGTGAGCATTGGTGACTTGGAAAACATCCCCCATCTCCTGGCAAGTCCTCCCTTCTCTTTATGACTTGTGTTAATTAAATCCACATTCACTTTCACTTCCACTGTGCTGCTCCGGTTGGCACAGATGGCATGGCCGCTTTATTACTGAGAAACACCAGAAATTAATCTACAGCGCCTGTACTGCGTTCTGTTATAACAGGATTTGCCGCCTGCTTCTTTCTTTGCCCTAGCACTTTATGTGTTGAAGTGAGTGGCTTGCTTGCTATGATGTTTCTCTTTCACTGAGTCTTAGGGAACACAGGGACAGATAATTGGTTAGATTCAGCAGCCAAGGAAGAGCTGAGTGGATTAGATGTCAAGCCAACATGTGGTTCCAGAGGAAAACATCTGCTAAGGCTGTCAAGCAGCTACGCAGACCGCATATATGCTCTGATATGCTGTGTTACATGCTAACCATACTGAAAGACACTCGCAGGAACACGCGTGACACACTTTACTTTGATAAAAATTTTTAATAGTAGTAGAGATTACCTGTAAGAAATTTATTTTCAGCACCATGGAGAGCTCTGACCTCTGAGCTGCACCCTTATGTGCACCTTATATGTGTCACTGTTATCCCCTCCCAAGGAGGAAGACGAGAAGCTAAGCCTGGAAGACAACATCCTATTGGAGGAAGACTATGAAGCAGGGTATGAGGCTGAGGAGGACGAGGAAGATGAGGTGCTGGAGGATGAAGAGGAGGAGGAAGAGGAGGAGGAGGAGGAAGAAGAAGCAAAAGAAAGCACAAAGATGAAGATTCTGCGGATGGTGGCAGAAGTTGCTTCCAAAGTAAAGGAGGTCATTGGGAATTTGATAACCACTGCAGGAAAAGTGGTGATCACCATCTTGTTGTGCATAACAGGTGAGGAAATCTTTTCTGTGTGGCAAATAAATAGTTTCAGATTATCATGAAACATACAGTCTGCTTGCTTATGTGTTCAAGTTGAGCACCTTACATTAACTTGAATGATGTTTGCTCTACAATTCCACCAGTGTTTGCTCCTCTAGCTAAGAGCAGCTGGTATCTTTAGCATTTTTGAGCTGTTTAAACTTGTCTCAGTGGCTTTTGATCAGGGGCAATTTATAGACTTTTAAATGGGGGGATTTGTGACAATCTAATCTAATTTTTTAATGATTTTGACTGTAAACACTAGTCTGTTTATGGAGGAGATGCAGTTCTCACGTGAAGCTGTGATGAAAAATGTATGAGATATATGAGAGGGAGTCCATTTTTTTTCTGTAATTAGCACAAGACCTCTCACTGCACATACTACGATTTAATCTTAAGTAGTTATGTTTACATATGTTTACACCCCTCCGTGAATCGCTACCTTATCGTGGTGGAGGGGTTTGTGTGTCCCAGGGATCCCAGGGGCTATGTTGTCTGGGGGCTTTTGCCCCCTGGTAGGGTCTCCCATGGCAAATTGGTCCTGGGTGAGGGACCAGACAAAGAGCAATTCAGAAAGACCCCTATGAAAGAACCATCAAGGGAACAGTCTACCCTGCCCGGGATAGGGTTACCGGGGCCTCACCCTGGAGCCAGGCCCGGGGAGGGTGCCCGAGGGCGAGCGTCTAGTGGCCGGGCCTTAGTCCATGGGGCCCGGCCGGGCACAGCCCGAAAAAGGGACATGGGCCCATCTTCCTGCAGGCCCACCACCCGCAGGAAGTGCCGTAGGGGTCGGGTGCAGTGTGAGTCGGGCGGCAGCCAGGAGCAGAGGCCCTGGCGGACCGATCCCCGGCTACCAAGACTGGCAATTGGGACATGGAATGTCACCTCTCTGGTGGGGAAGGAGCATGAGTTGGTGCGTGAGGTTGAGAGGTACCGGCTAGATATAGTCGGGCTCACCTCAACGCATGGCTTGGGCTCTG
>VVHJ01032086.1:0-22639 GCA_015107715.1 Tylochromis polylepis
GAGTCGTTTGACCCAGCATTTTGAGTTTATGTATATTTATGGCTTATGTTTAGTTTTTAGGTTTTCTAAGTTCTTTTCCATTTTGCCTAGGTTGCTTGTTAGTTATTTTGCAGTTTCCCCTTGTGTCTTGTGCCCCTGTGTTTAGTCTCCCTCTCCCTTCATGTTTCTCATGTCTGTGTGTCTCATGTTGTCAAGTTCATGTTGTCAGGTCTACGTCTCTGTTTCCTGCTCTATTTTGTAGGTCTTGTGTTCAATGTGTTTAGGTTTCCACTTCCCATGTGCCGTCGTTATGTATATTCTTGTCAGCTGTTCCCTCATGTGTCTCCACTCCCCTTGATTACCTCCTGTGTGTATTTAAGTCCTCTGTCTCCCTTTGTTCTTTGCCAGGTTGTCTGTCTTTCCCTACATGCTCATGTCCAGGTCTGTCATGCCATGTCAGTATTCATGTCTAGGGATTTTTCATGTTTAGGTTTAGTTCACCCAGTTTAGGTTTATGTTTAGTTTCTTATTTTTGGTTCACCTAGCCTTTTTGTTTGTATGTATTTTTTCCCCGCTTTAATAAACAGTGTGTTTTGGTTTAGTTAAGTTTCATCTCCTCACGTGTCTGCTTTTGGGTCCACCCTCTCACCGTATACAGTCTGCTCTGCCAGACTGTGACACTCATGGGCAAATAAATAAATAAATAAATCGCTCTTGTAAAAACGATCGGTGAAAGGCTCAGCCTATCGTCGATATACTCGTCCAATCGCCCAACCTAACTGTTTACTATACATAATTTTGAGTTTGTAACAAGCTATTGATTGTGAGGCAAGTAAAGTATAAAAGGCACCTTAAAGTGTGTGCCTTATCAAACTTAAATAGGGGCATATGTTTTTAAAAAGCAGAAAAGAGCCATGCTATATTCATTTTTTGGAAGTAAGGCTGAGTTTGTCAAGCCTGGGGGAAACATCAGTCATGTAAAGCACCATGAGTCACACAACCATCAAATACAAATCAGTCATAGAGAACAAAAGTTTCCACAGATCAGAGAAGTTAAACTATCACAGGAGTTACTGTGCTGCAATGCCACAGTGTGTTTCCCTTTGTGTGAGTTTGTTCTTTAACAAGTTCACAACAATAGAAACTGTTTTCTCTCTTCTTGCTCCCATTCCCAAACAAGGACATATAACAAGAGAGGCTGTGAGTATTTGCCTGCAGTAACACAGATTGCAGAAAAGCCTGAAAGCTTGTGATTTAAGCTTAGACTAGAAATGCAGTCCAATCAAGATATTTTGTTAAATCTGCTGTAAGATGTTAACTCTGATCATGTCAAACACTGACTGCTTGACTGACTCGCTGTCATGGCAATTGTGACCCTAGGGTTATTTGGCATACATTCGTGGTTTGCCCATCAATGACACACCTGAGATCTTTGGTCTCCATGACAACGCTAACATCAGCTTTGCTCAGAATGAGGTTTTCGCCTTGTTAGAAGCTGTGGTTCGTCTCCAGCCCCGAGCTGGATGTGCCGGTAGCAAAACTCTTGAGGAGGTACTGATACAGATTCATTTGTCTTTAGACAATTATTACTACTAGCATCATGGCATTGATTGCTTACTAATTCAATTTAGCACTAATTGTTATTGATTGCTTAGTAATTAAATAGAGTTTGAGAGGTGCAGGGCATGTGATGCGCTGTGTGTGTGATCTGTGTCTCTTTCTGTGCTATAGATAGTGGAGGAGATAGTGGCAGGCATCGTTGAAAAGATCCCTCCTCCTTTTGACGTTGAAGACGTGATGGAAAAATACCCAGTCCTCTACGAGGAGTCCATGAACACTGTGCTCATTCAGGAGGTCATCAGGTAATATTAGGCTGTACTATTAAACAATTAATTACATGGTTAAAAAAAATGTCATTCCCATCTGCTCTTCATTATACACCACAGTTTTAAAAAGGAAAATCACTCAACTAGATATCACCATTTATTGCAGAAACAATAACTATGTAATCATACTTGTGTATGAGCTGATGTCGCTGGCGTCAGAAATTTGTCCAGAGTGAGTCTGGAGGCCGAAGGTCCCAGAATCCGACTTAGCATCTCCCGACTCATTCGTATTGCTCAAACTTTTTTTTTAATATAGAGTAATAATATTTTGTGCATTAAGTGAAGGTTTTATGTTATCATGAAGAACTCTGAGGAGAAAAGAAACATACAGGGTCATTTCATCATCCCTCTGCAAGGTGAATGCTTATCTGTTTATTAGCAGCTATGCACGAAAAGAAATCCATAGATTTCAGAAACATTTTGCACATTAATCAACCTGATCTGGGAGTGTCTCATTACTTCACACATATTAGTAGATTTCTGGTAAGTTTAATATTTAATTCCAGTCATGCCCTGAAAATTGTGTTTAATTCAAACTGTGGGCATATGGTTATTAGTGCTTTAGTAACTTGGAATTATGTTTTTTTATCTTTCAGATATAACAAGCTGCTGGAGGTCATCTCTTTGAGTCTCACAGATATTGTGAAGGCTTTGAAAGGTTCAGTGGTGATGTCATCAGCGCTCGAGCTTATGGCCCACAGCTTATTCAACAATGCGGTGCCTGATATGTGGAAAGCTAAGGCAAGGCACACACAGCTGTTACTTTATATGTGACTCACTTTGTAGCAGGGGCTGCACATATGAATGCATTCTCTTTTTTTAAAATTTCAATAACAGACATAACAGTCTGTTGTTATCCTTTTTTAAAAAATTTTATTTCTGTATCACTAGATTGTACACAGTTGTGACTTGAACATTTGAAATGCCATTTCACTGGGCAGAAAATCAAATAAACTTTTGGTGACATTTCTGTTCTCCTCCTAAAATGTAATAATCTGCTTTCTGAGAATGCACAGAGCATACAACCAATACAACAGTTTGCCTCTGCTGCTCTTGTTCTTCAGGCCTACCCGTCTTTGAAGCCTCTGGCCTCCTGGGTGTCAGACCTGCTTCAGAGGATCAATTTCCTACAGAGATGGATCTCTAATGGCATTCCACCTGCATTCTGGATTAGTGGTTTCTTTTTCCCACAGGCTTTTCTCACTGGAACCCTCCAGAATTATGCCCGTCGCTCCGGCACCTCAATTGACACGATTGGATTTGACTTTGAGGTCAGACCATAGGCTGCCTCACTAGCAGTAATGATCTAAAGAACAGCCTTACAGATTTAGAACATTGCTTCATATCTGTATGTATATAAAGTGCTACATTCATAATCACTTTGAAACCCCCCCTAACCCTAACCCAGATTTTCAGTGGTCTTGACCTATTTTTTTGTGATGACTTATCTTTCAGGTATTAGTGAAGTCAGTGTCAGAGATTACAGAAATACCAGACACAGGCTGCTACATCCACGGTCTATTCCTGGAGGGGGCTTGCTGGGATAACAAGGCAGGTCAGCTAACAGAGTCCAGGCCCAAGGAGCTCTACACGCAAATGGCCGTCATCTGGCTGATCCCCAAACCCAACCGAAAACCTCCAGCCTCAGGGATCTATGTATGCCCTATCTACAAGACACTCACACGAGCTGGTCAGTATATTAAGAAGTGAGTGAGAGGACTTATCTAATTTAGAATAGAGCTTTTTGGAAATTTTTTGGGGAAAAAAGAAAAATTCCATGTTTGTGAAACTCTGGCTCAGGTTATGATCTGTAGTCAGTAGGTGTGCCGTCATATGTTTGTGCGTATCTCTGTTTGC
Organism: Tylochromis polylepis; assembly: GCA_015107715.1. NCBI lineage: Eukaryota > Metazoa > Chordata > Actinopteri > Cichliformes > Cichlidae > Tylochromis > Tylochromis polylepis. The sequence goes on from VVHJ01032086.1 coordinate 3,723, forward strand.
TGGTTTTATTACTCACCCAGAATAGACTCCAGTGAGGGTCCAATTTCATGAAGCATCTGAAAGTGCTGAAAGTGCAGCTCAGTATTTTCCACTCACAGCACAAAGCCAACGTCTTGTGCTGGCACCTTAGGCTGCTCACAAACCCTTCCCTCAGTGTAGCGATGACAAAACAGAAATGGTTTAAAACACTTTTGTCTTTCAGTCACTGAACTGCTCTGTGTGCTTTTGCAGGAACTCTGTCCACCACCGGCCACTCTACCAACTATGTGATAGCGGTGGAGCTGCCAACACGTCACACTCAGAGGCACTGGATCAAACGGGGTGTTGCACTCATCTGTGCACTGGACTACTGAGCAAATACACACTTTTACACGCACTTGCAAAACCACATGCAAAAAAACCAAAACAAAAACCCACACCCCGCCATGACGACGATCAAATAAAACCGAGGTTTCTATGTGCACCCTGTGGCACGAGAAATTGGTTATCGGAAACTCTTCTTTAATCTGTCTAATAAACTGTTCACAAGCAATATCATCTGTGGTTATTTACCTTCACTAAAATCACTTGGTAATTGGAGCCTTTTTTGTGTTTATTTTCTGCACAGCCAAATATACAACCTTTATTACCACTGACTAGTTTCACCTCCCCACAGCGCTCATTTGTTATTTCAATATCCGTCCTGCTCCTTTAAGGCGGCCGCGTAGGTCAGTTGAGAAATATGACTTGACTGAAGGAGGGTGGCGCTTAAACTACTGTGACAGTGAGTGGCCATGTGAATGCAGCTGGAGGAGCCAAGATCAGCGGGAAACTGAGATCAACAGATAAGCGTTACCACTGCCTTTTTTTTTTAACCCCCCCACAAACACGTCTGACTGGAATTTTCTTAAATGGTTCATTTGCGCTCAAATTTTTTTTTTGTGGATTTTCTCTCAAGGGCCACTCCAGATCGGTAAAGTTGGTAGAGCCACATTTAAAGAATATAATTATAGTATAGTTTCCCCAAATGGACTCTGACTTATAAGCCTGTGTGAAGATAGAGTGGAGTCACTGTGGTAGAGTCCACACGGGACAGGCGGATGCGTTAGAAGTCTCAGCTTTACGCATTTACCGGAGGACGGCTGGACTCATCGCGTTAATCCGGAGACTTGCACTGCTGTTGACAGCAAGCCGGTGTGAAACATGCTGCAAAATGGAAACGGAAAGCAATTAGCTGCGCAACCGCCAAATGCTGGTGAGACAGAGTCAGACTCCACGGATGGCAACCCGAAACTGCAGCAGCAGCAGCCGGCAGTAACCCCAGCCGCCGATAAGGACACCGAGTCCACACACTTCCCCATGCCCACTTACCCCAAACTGGAGATAAAGCGAAACGCGGTGACGGACGATTATAAAGTCTCCAATCAGGTTCTGGGCTTGGGGATCAACGGCAAAGTCCTCGAGTGCTTTAACAAGAAAACTGGAGAGAAGTGCGCGCTAAAGGTATTGAAGTCAAATGAGCATATGATAAACTGTTTTTCCTGTTTACACTCTCACAGTATAACTGCAGACTTTTTAGCTTTTTAAACGATAGCTGAAAGAACACCTGTTTCTGATACAAATTTATCTCTCACTTTGTTTGGATGTAATAACACAGATATCCAGACTGGTCAGTCCATTTGGAAAAACAGGCGCCAGTCCATTATGTTGGATTATGGCGGTGTGTCTGTGTGTTTATTTATATCACTTGTTGCTCCTCTAAATTTGATCATAATCTAATACACGTATGGTTTAAATACCAACCTGTGTGGAAACACGAATCTACAAGCTATTCTGAAGTGTTTGTTTGCACTGTGGGTTTAAAATATAAGAGTGGAAACTTGTGTAGACAAGAATCAAGAACTATGACGTTTATGGAAGTAGGGCTTTCTTTTTCCAGGTCTTAGATTTACACCCGAAAGGTTGAAGGTTGCTAACAAAACAAGTGTTTGTCATGCACTGTACATGCTTCTCCCTGAGCTCACATTCATAGATCTGGTGGTGTTTCCTGGAAGGTCAGCCTTTTGCAGTCAGTTCCAAGTTAATGGGTGTGTGGTCACCTAGCCATAAAATAGCACATGCTACACTGCTTCAAAAGAGACACAGACTGTGATGGTGATGGTGACACTTTATTCTGGGAGCAGTGGAAACCTTCACACTCATCTGCACACATGCACAGGTCGTCAGGTTTTCACCTGTCACCACTGCTCCACAGACCCAGAGAGATTTACTGGCTTACAGTAATCCATCTGGATCTGAGCTGCCAGCCAGGCAGCAGTGTCAAAAGGAGAGCATATCCAGACTTTAGAATAGAAAGTAAAGCTAAAGATTAAAAAAGAGAGATAAACTGCAGCAGGAAATTGAACATTACAAACAAAAGATGGAATGCCAAAATCAAAAAAGGGGACACTTTTCTTGATAGCATCATGTCAGGGTGGGACCAGAAAATAAAACAATTTTGCTTAGAAATAACTGCAGAAAGAATGATTTTAAAAAAAAGACTTCTGTTGCTGAAGAAATCTTCAGGCAAAATGCTAATCTGAATCCAGCAAGTTTTTTCTTTTGTCATAAGTAATAACAGAACTGAAACACACAAAGAAAGTTTTTTTTCTGTCTTTTAAGGTTCTGCCTAAAGGCTTTTGTGTGTGTGTGTGTGTGTGTGTGTCTCACTGCAACCACACTGTTCCATAAGGGAAAGCCTGCAATAGATCACTGTGACCCAAGTGGAGAGGGAACGCATCACATTAAGCCTCTGACCACCTTCTGCTCTCTGAAGATCTGTTAAAAGGTGTTAAGAGACGGCAGAAGAGACACCTCTGATGGTGCAGTCTGTCTTCTCTATTGTAGCTGCTGCAGTTTTTCTTTTGCCCCGTGTTCGTTTATACAGCCGTTTATGTAAATTGGATACATTTTTTTTTATGTTAAGGTAAATAGTGAGTAAAAGTAAACAGAGGCTGGTCTGATGTAGAGTCAGATGAAAAGCGTTGACTGGCCCATTGGGTTTTTAATTAAGTGTTGCTCTGAGCGCTGAATGTAATAGATGGCTATGGCCTTAATCTACTTTGCAGCAGAGCTTGAACAAAACCATCCTTTCAATGTAATGCAGTTAAAGTTATCTTGATTCTTTTAACTTGGATTTTTCTTACTTAACAACAGGGGATGGGAGCGAGAGCCCTTTGCTGTTTGGATGCATTTGTGACCTCCGCCATTAACTGCTAAGACAGAAGCACAAATCTGGCCGGTGATTGTTCCATTTAAGAGAACACTGGGCCTTTTCGAGTGAAGCTAAAAGGCCTGCAGGCCTCTTTTACTCATAGTCACAATCTTATCAGTGACTTCGGGGTCTGTGGTTATCCCTATGGCACACTTGTGGCACATATGAGTGTCTTTCAGGGTGTAAATTGACCAAACCATAAAGGAAATGCCCACTGGTTTGGTTAAAGGCTGCTCAAAAAAAGACCATTGTTTGGAAAGTTTCTTTAAGATGTCATGGGTCACGGTTAAGCTCCTTCCAAAAAGTTAATCAGTCTCTGGGGTCCTCTTGAATGAATTGAAGGATTTAGGGTTTTTAAACCTCATCAACCCAAAAGAGCTGGAAGAGTCCTATTGGGATCACTCTGATCACACACACAGGAGGAACACAGAGGAACTTTATGTTTTCATTGCCTCGCTTCAACTTTCTATATGCAAAAATGCATTGTGGGTGTTTTTATACTTGAGTAGTCTTTTGAGAGGTGGCTGTGGCTCAGGAGGTAGTGCAGGTCATATGCATCCTTGGGCAAGATACTGACCCCCAAGTTGCTCCTGATGTGTTCATCAGAGTGTGAATGTCAGACAGTGTGTGAATGAATGAGGCTCAAGTAGAAAAGCCTGACCATTTACCATTTTGAGTGAGTTTTTAGGCTTTTTAAATCATTATAAAGGAAAAAAAATTTGATTCTAGGTTTGGCATCATCAGTCTGTGTATCACTTTGGTCCAAAAGCAAAAAAACCCAACAACAAATCTTTGATGATTTGATTATGAACATGTTAGCATTGCTGACATTAGTATTTAGCACTTACACGGTCTCCTGCTTTCTAGACCACTTTGCTGTAGCCTTTATGAGCAGATCTTTATTGGCAGATGTTGTAAAGATAAACCACATTTTTATGAAGACAGACCAGCGCTTTGAAATTCACTAATATTTAATAGAGTGTAAACATGTTCGAGCAATTAAAGTGTGTTTGTGTGTGTGTGTGTGTGTGTGTGTGCGCGCGTGTTAACCAAGGTTTGTGTGGTAGGCAGTGTGTGGTTAAACTCTGTGGGTGTTATCAGCTAAAGGTGTGTGTCTCACTGTTTCTTAAGCTTCTCCTGACACAGATCTGATTCGTCTGAGTGTCGAGTCATCGTTGACTGGTTTACATGCCCTTTCAAATAAGAACAAAATCCTCCTGAAGATTAACTATCTCATTCTCTTAGTCCTTCCTCTGCAACCCTTTTAATGTTTTCCTACAGGCCCCGTTTTATTAGAGCCGATTCGGGTTTGCTGCAGGAAATTAAGGAAACCAGCTCATAAACTATCCGTCTTGATTGGAGTCATAAAGCTATAAATTACATAGCAAAAGCAAAACCTGCCCACTGCTCCGCTTAAAGTCAAGGCAAGTGGGCGAGGGTGAACAAAATAGGACACATGTAGTAGCAGATCAGACACCGGAAACCCTCAACTTCTTCTTTTAACACCCTGCCGTCCTCTGAACCCTTTGCTTCCTCTTTGACATTAGCAAGCAAAAAAAGAGAGAGGAAAAAAAGGCACTGCACAGATGAGCTGTTTGTTTCCGGCATTTTGGAGTTTCCAAGAAATCTCATGCTTACCACCAGCTGAACCCAATTTGCTTGGATAGAGCCTTGCGAAAGTCACCTGTAACACACCACAGATTTATGTATGTGTGTCTGTCATATGTCAGTGAATCAAACTCTGTGTGTGTTGTGTATTCCAGGCCCAGTCTGTAAGCAGACCGGCCTTGTGAACAGCAGGGGATTGCTCCATCACTGTCACATCCAAAAATACCCCTTGACTGTGTGCTATGTCAAAGTCTGCCACCTGCTGTGTACGTGTGTGTGTGTGTTTATGTGTGTGTGTGCTGTCTTGCAAACTGTGTGAGTACCCGACTATTCCAGTATTCCAGTATTTATAGGCATCAGTTCTTGTACCGACCTTAGAGCTTAAACTACCAATCCACTTACAGTCATTTTGACAAGAAAGTACCCTCTTTCCATTTTTTGGGTTTTACATAACAAAAAAAATCATCTGATCCTCACCGGGTGCTAAAACTATTTAAATGCCACCTCAGAGGAGGAACAGCACGCAACATGAGATTACAAGTCATTACTTATTAAACAATAACTAAGCTAAAAAACGGAAGTCGTGTAAGAGACTAAGTACACCTCTTGATTCAGTCGCTTTTAGAATCACCGTTAGCTGCAGTAACCTGAAGTAATGGTTTTCTGTATGACTATCACTCTCTCACATCTTTGTTGATGAATTTTGGCCCACTTTCTTTACACTGTTGTGGGCATTTGTTTATGCACAGCTCTCTTAGGGTCTCACCACAGCCTTTGCATCAGGTTGAGGTCTGGACTTTGACTGGGTCATAGCGACACCTTGATTCTTTTCTTTTTCAGTCATTCTGTTGTGGATTTGCTGCTGTGCTTGGGATCAATACAGTAGCCTTGACCCAGTTTAGCCCAAGCTGTAGTTGTTGCGCAGACGCCTCCTTTTGACTCTAGAGTACTGTGGTATAGAGAGGAGTTCATGGTTGACTCAATGACTGCAAGGTACCCAGGTCCTGTGGCTGTAAAGCAAACCCAAATCATCACCCCTCCACCAGCGTGCTAGACAGTTGGCATAGGGTGTTTTTGCTGATGTGCTGTTTTTGGTTTCCACCAAACGTAACACTGTGAAATATGGCCCAACATCTCCACATTGGTCAGAGGTCTAGATGTTTGTTCAGATGAAACTTTGCAAAGCTAAGCTGTGCTGCAAATGTTCTTTTTAGAGTGAAGAGGTTTTTTTCCTGGTCACCTCTCAAAACAAGCCATATTTGTTCATTCTTTTTCTAGTTGTGCTGTCATGAACTTTAACATTTAACATGCTAACTGAGGCCTGTAGAGTCTGTGATGTACCTGCATTCCACGGTCTGACCTTACGGTCAATTTGATGTCTTGAATTCAATTCAATTCAGTTCAATTTTATTTATACAGCACCAAATCATAACAACAGTTGCCTCAAGGTGCTTTATATTGTAAGGTAGACCTTACAATAATACATACAGAGAAAAATCCAACAATCATTTGACCCCCTTGGCAACAGTGGGAAGGAAAAACTCCCTTTTAACAGGAAAAAACCTCCAGCAGCACCAGGCTCAGGGAGGGGCGGCCATCTGCCATGACTGTTTGAGGTGAGAGAAGGAAGACAGGATGCTGTGGAAGAGAGCCAGAGATGAGTAACGAGTAGAGTTGTGAGAAAAGTGACTGAAGAAGAAAAACTCAATGCATCATGGGAATCCCCTAGCAGCCTACACCTATTGCAGCATAACTAAGGGAGGATTCAGGGTCACCTGATACAGCCCTAACTATATGCTGTAGCAAAAAGGAAAGTTTTAAGCCTAATCTTAAAAGTCGAGCTAGTGTCTGTCTCCTGAGTCCAAATTGGAAGCTGGTTCCATAGAAGAGGGGCCTGAAAACTGAAGGCTCTGCCTCCCATTCTACTTTTAAATACTCTGTTTTCCAGTTGTGAGTAATCCTTTTTAAGTGTAGAATGATTGACTTCAGATTATTTGGAAATAGCCTTACAAGCATTAGGAGACTAAGCCAAGATTGATGAGCAACAAAATCACTCATGATGTCTTGACGTTGTGTAACACACACCTCAATGCTCCAGACCAGCGAACTGCCAAAACATCTGCTTTATAGAACTGAGTGGATCTGATTAGCAGCACCTGGCTGCTACTTACCCTCTTAACTCCTTTGTAAGCAGTAGGGGTGTACTGCATACTGCTTTTACAGTTTTTGACTTAGTTTTTGTAAAAAAAATAAAAATAAATATATATATAAATAACAACACAGTGTAATATATCATGTATTTTGTTCATCTAAGAATGTATTTGCCAAATTTTTAGACCCACTTATGTCTTGATGTGTAAAACCTAAGAACATGTAGATTCTTTTTACCATGACTGTATTTAGTATTGATTAATCTACTTATCAGCCTGGCTCAGGTATACCACATTATGCAGAAAAACAAAAACTGCTTTCTTGGACTTTACAAAAAGTAAGATAAATATATCCCAAAGAGGAAATATTTGGATTTTTTTTTTTGCTGTAAACACAGTTTATAATTAACAGCAATTTGTTCTGCTTCATTTATTGTTTTCTGCCAGTTGTATCAACATGTTTTTATAAAATGATGCTGCTGTTTTGTTACACTGCACCAAAACTAGCCATGTTAAAGTTGACTAATTCCCTCTAAACACTTATCAAAGTCATATAACGTGAAATGATCCTTCTCTCTACGTCTCTCCTAGATTCTCTATGATAGTCCCAAAGCAAGGCGAGAGGTGGAGCTCCACTGGCGAGTGTCAGGAGGGCCGTACATCGTTCGTATCCTGAGCCTGTATGAAAACATGTATCATGGGAAGAAGTGCTTGCTCATCATCATGGAGTGGTATGATTCGTATTTCACCATCTCACCAGTCAGTTAGCACTTCCTTGAATCAAACACTTTCTCGGTACTTTCCTTTTTAAAGCTTGATGATTTCTTTAAAAAAAAAAATAGTGTCTTGAAACTTAGAGCAAGTCTGCTTTCTTTTTGTTGAAAGCATGACATTAAAGAGATTTTCATTCTGTAGGATGTAATGATGAATCACTATTTTAATGTGAAAAAGAGCCCAGTGGGTACAGATTCCCATAAGTCACAGCTCTGAGTAGGACGAGAGATGGCGTAAGATGACGCCCTTTGAATAAATGACAGCATAACAAAGTGACAGGTTAAAAATAACAAGTTAAAGTTGCCCTGCATCATTTTTACAGGCTTCCACTTTTGCTTTTTCTCTCTTTTTTTTTCCCACCTTGCTTCATGACAAACAAAGAAAATGAGCTCAGTAGTGATTAAGGTTTTACAACATGCCCACATGTTTTTCCAACAAGATGCTATCAACACTGTTGTGACACTGTAACCACACAGATAACAGTAACTCAAGCTCAGAGTGTTACTTCAGCTCAATATAAACAGAATTAAGAGGCCGTCCGGTATATGGTCTCCTTCTGTCAAATAATAACACTAGTCCTTTTCTAAGGTTAGGTTAGTTTAGGGTAGAGCGCTTGCATCATCTGTGGATTTTATCTGAGATCAGAGGTTACGTCACATTTCAGCGCAGCCGGTGAAGCCATTCCCTCGAACGCTATGCAGACGTCAGGCTTTCTTCACCGCAGCTATGTTGACACGAAGTAACACAGGTGTTAACGGTGTCATTAACGAGGCAGCCTGACTTATTTACGAGGCTTAATTATGTGATTAGTAACACCTGCGTTTTCCAGCTACGTCATGTCACATGGCCGCTGGGAGAATAGGGTCTATTGTTTTTTTTGTTTTTTTAAAATATGTGTAACACATGTATAGTCACATAATAAGCGCTGCCCCACCGAGTGATAGTAACCTTTAACTTTATGCAAGTTAAAGGTCAGTTATAAGAGCTGCTGCTCTGAAGCTGACATAGAGACAGAATTCCATCTGGGCTTCATGCTTACAAGCTGTTTGTAATGAATTCAATGACATTGCTAAACAGTCTGTCTGTTTGTGTGTGTGTGTGTGTGTGTGTGGTTCAGGTATTACTCATGTTGTGGGGAAGTGTTTTCCTTATAGGGACAAAAACACTTGTCTACATATGGTAACTGTCCAAGTCAGTGCATGTTAAAGTAGGAGAAGGTTAAGGGTTTGGAAAGTAGCTATAGTTAAGGTGAATATGAGTAAAGGACACATAACTCTGTGTGTGCGCATATGTGTGTGTGCTTTGACATACGGTTGAAGTCTGGACTCTTTATTTCTCCTCTTTGTAAAGGGAGGAAATGTGAATAATTCAGAGCAAAAAACAAAGAAACTCCTTAGGCAACAAACCAGAAAAGAAATGACACCTTTGCTCAGTATGTGGGAATTTTAAACAGTGACCAATTGCCATCACCGCATCAACTGACATAGCAGGTGTTTGTTAAATGTGCGTAGTGACCTTGAGAGTACACACACAGCGAGAGAATGACCGCTGCTTCCTGTATGAACGCGGGTCAGAGCAGGCCGGTTGCACGGCCCGCTGTGGGTAGCTTAGCACTCAGTCGCTCCCATGTCTCCCTCAGCTCTCAGTTCATTTGTGATCCACAAGAAGTGTGCTTGAGTAAGCGTGCTTACTTAATGCAATTATAGAGACATTTTTCCAAAGAACCGAAGGTGGAGTTTCAGGTATCAGTGATTCTCTATGGCACACAATGAAAGTGGAGAGTGGGAAGCACAATAATCTGGTTCAGGATTTTTTTGGTAGTGAGAGTCTCTGAACGTTTCTCCGATATAAAATGAAACCAAATGTTTATGTTATTGTAAACGTGTTATGGTGTTACTAAGTCACTCATTAATGACACTACAGAAGTGACAAATGGTATTTACATTACTGCAAGATGAATTAATAATGGCACACTCATTCAGTATAAACAGTGTTCTGTTTAGTAAGAATTTGGTGCTTTTCCCTTCTTCCTGTTTTTAAACTGTCTCAGTTTCACTTTCACTCAGTATTTTTATTATTTCATTTACCGTTTTGTCACTGAAGAAACTCCAAGAGATTTTGCGTTGTGAGTAAATAGTTAATAATTAAGTAAAAGAATCCCCACTTTAAAAAATAACAATAAAATTTCAATTTAATCCTGGTGCTTTTGCTTTGGGGGAAGACCAAAAGAAGTTTTGGTCTTCCTTTCCTTTACTGGTTGAAAAAACTGCTCCCAATTTTTGGTGTAAAGGCAAGCGGATCTTTAATGATCTCTAATGTGTAATTTACAAATATGACATACCACAAGATTTTATTAATAACACAGAAAACCTTACATGGACAGGGTCCTGTAGCAGAGCTACTTTTAAAACCAGAGGTGATCACACTTTAGAGGTTGTAAACTTTGGAACAGCCTTCCTTATCAGGTTGGCTGAATCTGTGATTCGTTTGAATCTTTTGTCTGTTATCTGTGGCTTTTTGTTCTCCTAATCTGTGGGTACAGCAGTGTGTGTATGCAGGATTGAATGAAAGGCCGTGTGCTTGACTCTGTATAAATATGTACACTTATTTTTAACACCTTTTTATCCAAACTGTGAAGCACTTTGTAACTGTGTTACACGTGTACTAACAGAAATGTGTGTACTATTCTATGATACACTGATCCCTGTCCTCTCCCTGCCTGTCTATGGCTGTGTCCAGTATGGAGGGAGGAGAGCTGTTCAGCAGAATCCAGGCCAGAGGAGACCAGGCGTTCACTGAAAAAGGTGAGGACTGATGGAGGGCAGACTCCACGTGATGGACACACACGGCAACAGTAGACAGAAGTTTTGGATGTGATGTGTTAACTAGTTAAAGCGAGCCCACTTTCACTGCTTTGTAATCTCTCTTTTGTTTGTGCCTCCTGTTGTTTTAACACTGGAATTGCTTCTGGTTTGAGAGAGTCTGCTTACCTGTTTTTCCTCCCAGAGGCATCAGAGATTATGAAGGACATCGGCACGGCCATCGATTTTCTCCACAACATTGATATCGCGCACAGAGACATCAAGGTACGCAGAGATGGAGTTCAGTGCCCAAATCGTGAAGCGTGTGATCATGTCGCGGTAGTTTGGTGAAAGCTTGATTCACTTATTTTCCTTTGCTGCTTCCACCTCCAGCCAGAGAACCTGCTGTACACAAGTAAAGAGAGAAATGCAGTCCTCAAACTGACAGACTTTGGCTTTGCAAAGGAGACCACGCTGCACAATCCTTTGCAGACTCCTTGTTATACTCCGTACTATGTGGGTAAGATGCTTTACTTTATTGTCCTGAGATGGGTTTGGGCCATCCTGACAAATGAGCCAGATGTTTCAAAAGGGCAATAATGAACTGCTGAGTCACTTTTTGCCTGTGCCCTAATCTCCACTGTTATGTTGTCCGTATGTGTGTATTCCTGTTGATAAGCTCCCGAGGTTCTGGGTCCAGAGAAGTACGACAAGTCATGTGACATGTGGTCTCTGGGCGTCATCATGTACATCCTGTGAGTACTGTATTTGTGTGGATGGCAGCGCTGATGTCACCACAGATGTTTTTCTACGACGCATTCTGTATTTGGATATTGTTACAAGAAGCGTTACTTAATTTTATTACGTTTTTAAATGGTTGTCATCATTGCGGCTCGTTTGTCTCTGCAGATTGTGCGGCTTCCCTCCGTTTTACTCGAATACAGGCCAAGCCATTTCTCCTGGGATGAAGAGGAGGATCAGGATGGGCCAGTATGAATTTCCTAATCCAGAGTGGTCGGATGTGTCACAGGAAGGTGAGGAACTCAAACTAAAACACTGTCAAACAGCAAAATAACTTGCAGCCATATAGGGGAGTAATATGTACAGCAAAGCACTGTGTGTCAAATATATTCCAAAAAATATTCATAAAAATGTGAGCACACATAGTTACTGTTAGGTCCATTTTTTGGACAAGGACACAGTTTTTGTAGGGCTGCCGCTTTACGCCAGGACGGTGGATTTTAAATCAAACGGGACAGACTTTCAGCTCTGACTCAAGGGGTTTGACAAAAAATATATAATAATTTGTAAAAACTGTTTAGAAAATTAAAGCCATTTTTCTGCTTAGTCTGCCATTTTCAGAGGTTCAGCTGGACAAAGTAGCATAATTTTAAATATAAGGATTGTTTTTAATACTTGGATGAAGATCCTCTGCAGTCAAATACTGTTTGTAGTCTTGAAACCACAGACCAAATGTTGTGCTTCCTACCTTAAGATGCTCTGCCAGGCCTTTACTGCAGCCTCCTTCAGTTGCTGCTTGTTTGTGTTTTTTTCTGCATTCAAATTTGTATTCAATATATGGAAATGTATCTTCTGTTAGGTTGAGATCAGCTGACTGACCTAGCCATTGAAAAATATCAGCTATCGAACGGAGGGTTGTTTATAAAAAAACCCTAAAATTTATAAAAATATTGTAAATGTCTTAGACATGTTGAATTAAAGCCACTGTGCTGTTTAAGAGATGCAAAATTCCTAAACATTTTTCATTCTTCAAAAACGTATGGGCCAAACTTTGTACAACTTTTAATTTTGCATGGCAAAAAAAAAAAAAAAAAAGGATCCAGTGCAGTCTGTAGCTTTCCTCTGTAGAAACACCTCTGGGTTAAAAATCTGAGCTTTTATGTGAGAAATTTTTTTTTTTGTGCATATATTTGTCTTTTGTATGGCCAGTTTTACAAATGTTTACAATCACGACACGGTGACACGGTGGTTTTTATTTGCATTCGTGCATGTATGGTGTGCTTGTTTGCTTGCAGTCTCCCTTGTGAGAAACAGGAAACCTTAAACAGTAGGGGCTGCACTCAGTCCGATTCTGCAGATTTACTAAATGTCAATCTATGTCAAGTTAAGATATTATCATACAGAAAAATTTCCAAGAAGTAATCATATACAGCAAGATATAATCTTGCCCCAGTTTACATCTTGCTGTTGCCAGCTCTTTAAACTTTATATACAGTGTGGTTAAAAAGTATTTGGCCCCTTCCTAGTTTCTTACTTTTTTGTATATTTGTCACACCTAAATGTTTCAGATCATAAAAAAATGTAATATTAGAGAACGATAACCCAAGTAAATAAAATTGCAGTTTTTAAATTATGATTTTTTTTTATTAAGGGAAAAAATACTATCCGAACCTACCTGGCCCTGTGTGAAAAAATAATTCCCTTCCTTGTTAAATCATGAATTAACAGTGAACGGTAAATGATAAACCGCATTTCTTTGGAAAGCTGAGTTTAATTTCACCAGTCACGCCCAGGCCTGATTGCTGCCAGACCTGATGAATCAAGAAGTCACTTAAAGAGAAACTGCCTGACAAAGTGAAACGTGCTAAAAGATCTCAAAAAGCAACACATCACGCCACGGTCTAATTTAAAAAGTCATTGACAACTATTAGTGTTGGAAAGGTTACAAAGTCATTTGTAAGGCTTTGGGACTCCAGTGAACCACGGTGAGAGCCATTATCCACAATCTAAAAGTACACCAAGAGTACATCAACAACTCATCCAGGAGGTCACAAAAGAACCCAGAACAACATCTAAAGAACTGCAGTCCTCACGTGTCTCAGTCAAGGTCAGAGTTCACGAGGTATCCATGGGGGAGGTCCAAGGAGAAAACCACTGCTGACCAAAAAAAAAATACCCCACACAGGCTCATCTCACATTTACCATCTTGATGATCCCCAAGACTTTGACTCTGTGGACTGACGACACAAAAGGTGATCTGGACGACTTGCTGTAACCGATGGAGCCGTGAATTCTGCTCTCTACCAGAAAATCCTGAAGGAGAATGTGTGGCCATCTGTTCATGCCCTGAAGCTCAAGTGCACAGCAGGACAGTGATCTGAAACACACCAGCAAGTCCACGTGTGAATGGCTCAAAAAGGTAAAATGAAGGTTTTGAAGTAGCCTAGTCAAAGGGGACTGGAATGTGATTGAGATGCTTTGACTTTAAACAGGCGGTTCGTAGTCGAAGACCCTCCAGTGTGGCTGATTTAAAATAATTCTACAAAGATGAGTGGGCCAAAGGTCCAACAAAACGCTTGATTGCAATTCTTGCTGCCAAGGGTGACAACCAGTTATTAGGTTTAGGGGGGAATTACTTTTTCAGGTATATCCAGGTAGTGTTGGATATTTTTTTCCTCAATAAATCATCATTTAAAAACTGCATTGTGCATTTTATTCAGGTTATGTTGTTCTAATATTCTCAGCCATATTAAATATGTGGCTCCATTTGCTCCTTCTTCTTCTTCTTCTTCTTGATATTATATCTAAACTCTACGCTGACCTTTGATTTAACCTTCCTAGTAGCAGGAAATTTGTAATGATGCAAATTAAAGTTACAAGGGTTTTTCTTAGCATAATATCCCTGAGTAATATTTTCCATTTCCTTCACAGCGTGCTGCTGAAAGTACTTTGACTCACAGAACACGCACCAGTGAAATATATTGTTAATTAAATAAGTTTGCTTGTGGAGACATCAATGACTGGCGGAAAAAAACAAACCAAAAAAACTTCTATATATTTTTCATATCAAGTCTTATTTATATACAGTACTGTGCAAAAGTCTTGAGCCACATGTGATTTCTTTAGATTTGGCTTTAATGGAGCTCATTTCAGATTGTGGTGCTGGGTATATTGTAAAAATTGATGTCAGAAAAGTCAGATTTTGATCCAGAGTATTTTCAAATACCATCTGGAAAGCATCTGACTGGCAACCGCTTCTCTGTAAAGCATGACGAGGATCCCAAACACACTGATAATAGATAACTGAAAAACACATAAAAACACTATCAGTTTGTTCTCCTCAAAGCCTGAACCTCAAGATTAATTTAAGAAATGACAAGAAAGCTTGCCTAAGAGTTCAGGCTTTGTTAAAGAATAAAGGTGGCCATGCAAAATATCGACTTTGATGGTTGTTAAAACTGAAAACTCTGTTTTTGCCTTATATGCTGTATTTCCTTGTACGTTTGCCCATGTTTCAGCAAATCACAGCACAAATTTCCAACTTATCTACCAATATATAAAGCAATGAGCCAACCAGCTGTTTTAATCGTCACATTTGAATTCAATACATCAAAATCCACTACAAATAGGACATTTTATCTCCAAAGCAAACATCATGTGAAAGGTGGTCACCTTTGCATTGACTTGTGTCTCCCAGCAAAAGATTTGATCCACCAACTACTGAAGACAGACCCTAACGAGAGAATGACCATCACCCAGTTTATGAACCACCCCTGGATCAATGTAAGCACCCGTACACGCCTCATCTACTGTTTCCTGTTTGTCTGTGCATCTGTTTGCTTACGTCCTGTGTGTGTTTTGACTCGGCAGCAGTCTATGGTGGTTCCTTCCACTCCCCTGCACACCACACGGGTCCTGACAGAAGACAGAGAGATGTGGGAGGATGTGAAGGTCAGTAGCACGACAACATCGACCCCCTCTGGTCACATCTTGACATTACAGCTTGTTAATGATAGGCCGCTAAAATGTTCAGTTTGCAGTAGAGTTTCAGTAAATGGTGCAGTGGTTTATAGACCAGTATGGGGGCAAGCTCCAAAAATATTGAATTGGTAACTTTCCAGAATGCATGAGAGGTTTCCCAGTCTACTCTGTTGCTTTGTAATGCTTTCTCTTGAAACCTCGGAGCCTCCATGTCCGATTTGAAATGCATCTGAAGGCATACTGTAATCAAAGCCACTTACAATCACATCATTAAAAAGCTCAGAACCACAGAGGACATATACAACAATTTCAACTGTTTGAGTAAAACCCTAACGACCTCTAAATAGATTTTCATGTGTAAAAAAACAGCAAAGTGGCCCTTTAATGATTATAATGATTGAAATGTGAGGAAAACTGCCATCCTCATGACTTTACATCCTCATTATCTCCTGACAACCAGCAGCGAGAAGAAGTGCTCACAGTCTATACAACTGTATGAGTTACAGTTTAATATTTAACCCAAACACACCTAAGCTTAGCTTACCTTCTGCTGTTCCTGCAAACTTTTTTTTCCCAATTTAAACTAATAAAAAAGAAAAGGGAAAAAGAAAACACCTCTTCCTCATATCAAGTTCATTCAACAGTGCAAAGTGTACAAGATTTCTCACTTAGGCAATCACATATTTCCAGTTCCTGTAAATAACATGTGGAATGGCACATTCCTTCACAACAGCTGAATGAACAGGTTTGTCATGATAAGGTGTGAAAAGACCCATTCAGCAAAATGATACGCTCACAATACGACACTGTTCGTTTCTGCAATGGGTACTTGGTACAGCGTTGCATAAAAGAGTACTTCTCAAAAAGCAAAGAGTCAACAGGGTACAGTCTTTACACTGAGCTTTATTCACAGTAAATGAAAAGGGTTTAGTTTCCTCTGAGGCCTGTTCTGACTCATTTTGACCTCAGTCCTTTTTTAAAGTCATAAAAATATTTCCAGCCTGTTTCCTTTTTTCTTTCTACCTTTGCTTAATTTTTTCCTGCACAGATCTTGAACAGTAGTGAACTCTGTGGAAGCCTTTGCAGCAAAGATTTTGACATTATAGGAAACATCCTCCTTTGTTTCCTTTCTAAGAGTTGATGGTGTGAAAAATGACTAATGAGAGGACAGACGTCAGCTCTAATGTGTAAAGTCTGGAGACAGCTAACCTGACACCATCCTACAGTAATAAATTCCACTTATCAGCACTTCCAAAGATTCCCTAGTTAACATGTCATCTCTTTTTTTAATTTTTTTTTTATCCAGACCTATACTGATGTGTAAACAAAAAAAGTTGCAGGCTCTCTGGGTTTTATGTCCTCACAGTTTCTTGACCAACACCTCCAACTGTTCCCTGCTGAGAAATACTGCAGCAAACAGTCCTCACTAAAACCTCAGCTTCTCCTTTTTATACTTTTTGTTTGGAAAATAAAAGGCAGACATATTGCATTAATCCATTAGCTTTAGCGTGCTCGCTTGTTTTCTTCATTTTATGTCTTGATGTTATGCTAAGCTAACTAGCTGCTCTTTGGCAACATACATGTGCCACTGGTGAAAAGTAAAAGGTTTCCACATCCGTAAGCACCAGCTAAATCCTCCAACATCTGCCTTCTCTCTTGCAGGAAGAGATGACCAGCGCTTTAGCGACCATGCGTGTGGACTATGACCAGGTGAAGATCAAAGATCTCGACACCTCCAGCAACCCTCTGCTCAACAAGAGGCGCAAGAAGGCCGCTGCGGGGGCCAAGAGTGGGTCCACGGTATGCCAGAGTCAGTGAGGCAAGGATGAGCTTTGGTGGAAGGTTCAAGAGGTGCTTTCGACTTCTGAGAGACTCAACTTCAAGCAAGTGTGCTCTAAAATAAGAGACATTAGGAACACCAGAGTTAAAGCTGGATATTTTGGGGACATGGAGACATGATTTCACCTGTCTGTTGACACCGCAGGCCTCTGTTTTTAATTATTTTATGTAATAATGTCTTTTTTTGGTGGGAGGGGGCTTGGCTCTTTGTAAGAGTACCTGTGTGTATAGATGCAGTATTTGTAGTGGTATATGTTGTGTATTTGAATGCTGGATTTACCTGTTTAAGGTGTAACTATGCAGTTGTGTGCAGATCACACTCAAAGAAACCAACTGTGGACAGACTGTGAAACTAAAAGGCTCATTATTGTCCTTTGTCTTAATATCGTCCTTCTTTTGCTGCCTTCCTTTTAGGATTCAAAATCCTAAAATGTTAATAAAATGTAGCCTCCACAATCGCTTCAACTTGAGAAACTTTTTTTTTTGTATAGCCAGTAAAATATTTTACTTGGCATCACTGCTGCAGATCAGTCTTGTGTCCTACTAACAGAGCAGCACGCAGACTGTCGGCTTCCTGTAGCTGCAGTGGGCTAACGGCCGGTTGTGTTGCATTGGCAAGTTGTGTCAGTTTCCCTGAGAAATTTCTTGTGTGTCACTGTGGTGGTAAAATGCTTCCAGTAAATCGTGGCTACAGTTTCTCATTAAAATACAACCTTAGCAGGGAGGGAGGAAACCTCTTATGTTGGGTGAATCCACTCCACAGAGATGCTGAAATTTTCCACGTGGTGGTTCTAAATACACTCCTAAACTTGAAGCAGGAGTTTTCGTGTGACAGACATGTTTCCTGTGGATGTGGCAACATTTTTTTCTTTCTTTTTTTTGGTATCGTGTCTTTCAGGCTTTGTCAGGCTGCTATTAATAGGACCAGTGAAGTAGTTCTGTGGGACACAGCCATCTGACATGTCATTCAACTGCAAAAGGTCAACATTGTCATGTTTATGATTGCAACCTTTAGCCCACTTCGATCATGTGATGCTGAGAGTGTTAAGGGGAAGCTGATCATACAAGCTACTTGACTTTTCAGGCTTTGGGATGTTGCCATACTGTCAGCAGGACTGCACAGCTCTTCTTTGGGCCTCTGTGAACGTAAGAAGTTTAGAAGAATAAAACAATGAAGTCTCAGCTTTCCCCGAGTGGAATATTACAACATATTGTAAAGGGTGTTTTTTTCCTCGTGACGCATTAGGGAGGAAATGTTTTTGTGCTAATCACTCCATATTACAGAGACAAGTCCAATCATGATATACCAGAGGTGGGACCAAGTCATTGTTTTGCAAGTCTCAAGTCTTTATCCTCAAGTCAGAGTCAACTCTCAAGTCAAGTCCCAAGTCCAAAACTTTGAATTTCAAGTCTTTTCGAGTCTTTAAAAAAAAAGAAGTTGCAATTATATGTTAAATGTAAATAATAGATCATGTTTTCTTTTTTAAATCTGCGTTTATCTCAACACCTGATGAAACAAGTGAACTTACAAAATATACACAAATTTTGAAATTGCACCTCAATTACAGCTCAATTAAACTTAGCTGCAAGAATAGTCTTTCTCTAAACTATAAATTCACAGAATAAACATTCAATGAAAAATTTTTGTCTTGAGCGGTTTTTGTTGTTTGTTTTTTGTTTGTTTTTAAAAATCTGGTTAATTTGATTGGCTGTGCTGCAGCTCACGCACACACACATACAGAGTGTGGTAAGAAGGGACGAATGAACTGAATTAATGGTGCTCACTTTTTT
>VVHJ01032087.1:5482-20081 GCA_015107715.1 Tylochromis polylepis
CCTCTTTTAAAAAAAAAAAAAAAACCCCACCCCCCAAAAAAAAAAAAAAAAAAAAAAAAAATATTTTTTAAAAAAAAAAAAAAAAAAAAAAAAAAAAAAAGGTACTATTTTACTTCCCTCTTCAACCTGGTTTCTCCACATTTCAGCAAGGAGGAGACATGACTGAGCCTAAGGACCGCAAGCAAGTGTCAGCGAATGAAACAATGACGATTAGCATTCCATTATCTGTCCTAATTTTTAATTTAACTGAAGTTCAAACTTGATTGTGTTTTTTGCGTCAGTTCATCCAGGTCACATCCCGTTTCTGTACGCTTCACAGGAGACACAACGTGGTGCGTGAATGGCTGCTTTGGATTACAGCAGCCCTTCATCTTCTCACTGATGCCTCCGTTTGATCTTTATGACCAGGCTTTGACTTTACAATATGTTGATAGATTTTATGAGAGTAGGCACTGTAGTTGCACTGAGCTTTTTTAAGAGTGAAGGAAACAGCCTTTGAACGTCTGAAGTAATCTTCTTGAGGGGGATTTCACTTTTCTGACATCTGCCTGCCTGAGCTAAATGTTTGGCTAACAACAGTGCCAAGTATAATTTCATTTCACTTTTATTTTATCTTTCTCCCAGACTTGTTTTGCATGCAGCTATCTCCAAGGCATCAGATAAAAAAAAAAATATATATATATATATTAAACACTCCATAAGCGCTCACCGTTTCATGTCTAATTATGATCGCAAAAATGCCGATGCCAGATTTTTGTAGAAGTGAACCAGTAGAATTGGTGGTTTGATCCCTGCATGGCTCAACTTGCCCTGCGCATGTGCTGAATTCCCCAAGCAGAGCACTGACTCTCAAATAGTTTATAAGGCTCCACTTTATGTTGGAAAACATTCATGAGAGAACTGCTTACTAAACAGTATAGCTGGATTTCATTAATATATGACAAAGAGTGACCATGTGTTGTGTCTTGTCTCTTTTTTCCTTTAATGTCACCATAGTAAAAAAGTGTTGAGCACAAAGACACAATTTACTTTTTGACTGAGGGACCTAAAGGAGATCCTGAAGATTTTTATTTTTTGGAATGCGAAAATTTTTGCATGTCGAATCATTTTTTTGGATCCAGCTTTGTCTTGATTGTTTCTCTTTGGCTTCAGTACATCCAGAAAAATTTGACTTAATCCATGTACACCTTACCACAGGAGTCATTAAACTGGGAAAAAAAAAGACAAAAAAACCCCTGGATAAGCCATATGGAATAATCAGCTTTGAAATCAATTATGTTTAACCAGTTTTGTTAATTATGGTTTACTTTACTCAAGCACGATTAACATTTCACTTATCGTTGGCTAAAAAAATGTCAATATCGGAAGAGGGATAGATTTCTGTCATATAAGGTAATATGTACTCATTGCCTTTAATATGCCAGTTTTGATTAAGTGCATAGACAATGTTCAAAGGCCCATTATGAGCATTTGGAAAAACCCTAGGTGGTGAACCCCAGATGTTGGACTCAAATCCAGGACTTTCTTGCTGTAAAGTGGATGGATGGATGGATGAAAAATGGTCAGACTTATTAAAACTAGGCACAGATTTGTGTGTCTTGGTTTTGAATAAAAAAAATATGTAGTTAATTTCTGCTGCCCTTTTTTCCCTTATGGCGCCACCACATCAGATTAATCTGCATATTAGAACCCAATTCTCCTCCTGACACAACTGTCCCCATTCATGCGGACTTGAGACTGACACTATGAGAACACTAGCTCACTTGTTTGGTTAAAATATTAATACATACTGCAATTTAACCATGTCTGACAAATTCATGCAAATGGATCTTTCATTCGACCAAAGCAGCTGACAGCCACAAGGCAAAACTCTCAAGATAAAAAAACAAACAAAACATAAGCAGATGACTATGATGCCATAAAGAAAATTCAGAGAATATGTTCAAAAGAACCCAGTCATATCTTCTTTTTAATCTTTTTAATATGATATGATGGCAGGATACAAAGTTCAGCAGACAGCTTTAGAGACTGTTGAACAGGCTGCTACACAAGTCACCTCAGCTTTCACTTTGCTATCTTATTTGCATGTGGTTTAACATCAAAATTAGGCCTCGGATCAGTGACGACGCATAAGAAACCCATTAGTCGGTATAAGGGAATTAGCTCAAACATAACAACAACTTGATATTTCTATCAAAAGCATCCTGCAAGCTCCTGGCTTAGCTGGTGTAATCAGGTTAGCTAAACATCTCCTGTGAGGAAGTAATCTACTTTGATGCTGCCTGTCTGCTACCGAAACATTAAGTCTCTGTCAGCCTATACAGTCTGAGCATCAACCACCAGTCCAGCCCACTCTGTAATTCAATTACATTTGTTGACTCATGTCCTACTTAGCGTCCAGGCAGTCAACGGCCTGATTACGGAAGCCACAAATTGTCAAATACCAAACCTGAATAAACATTTATGTCTCTCAAAACCAGGAGGGTTGTAATTATGCTCTGTAATATTATTTCAGAGGACATATGAAGTGTGGTGCAAGAGTTCAGCAACAAACTTCATTTCTCAGATCATCTGCATGGAAATTTGCACAGCTGCTGCAGTTCCAATTCTCGATGAACTCACTGGACCCTGAACTCTTCCCAGAAGCTATAAACATTTAGGAAATAGAACAATATCAATCCCTGCAAACACAGTGTTTGTTTGTAGGATTGGTTACAAAAATTATTTAGTATTTTTGTTTTTTGAAAGCATCTGGAATAAGCTGGATTTTTTTTTTTCCCATTTATTGATATTTTCTATCATCTATGTCATGCAATTACTGAACGTACAGTATGAATACTGATAGATATCAGAAGTGACCATAAAACTTTTATAAACAGTATAGCATATGTGATGTCTGCAAGTTAGCCACAATATTAAAACCACTAACAACTGAAGTATATGAAATCATCTAATTACAGTTTATCTGTACAATCCCACCAGCTCAAACACCCCCAAAGCTAGAGCGACCAAATCCCAACAAACTAAATGTGGAGCAGAGTATCTTTGTGTGGGATAACATGGGAAATGTTCCTTGCGATGAGAGGTAAACACACACACAAACTATTTAGATCACAGGTTTGCCATCAATCATGCTTTATTCTATCTGAATATTTTTTTTCCTAATTGTTCCCTAAATAAATGCAATTAGTATTAATGGAGGTTAGAGTTTGTTTTTATTGTCTTAAGCAATAGTCTTTGTACACTTGTGTACTCCGTTTTTCTATAACAGTAATTATTAAACTGCTAACTGTTACTACTAATGTTAAAGGATTCGCTCAGCTTTAACATCACTCTGGGTTCTTGGCTAGCTTAGCGTCAGCATGCCGTCGGTGCAGATCCTTGCAAAGAGTTAAAGTTGCGTTAGCAGCATAACGCATCTGTTTCTGTCCTGGATGCACTTTGCACTTCACAGTCGGGCTCTCATCTTTTTGTGCAATAAAAACAAAATAACATTAACGTCCATGTCGACGCTGTGCCACTATTTCCTCCTGTGGCACAGGAACTGGACAAGCTGATTGTAGCGCAAGTGCAAACGGAATCGATAAGCAAGCGGACTAACTATTCCAAGGAAACTTAACTAGTTCCCGATTCCCATCCGTAGGCCCCACCCCACAACCCACACCAAAGTTCCCACTTACACAGGTGCTGTTTCCATGCTTGGCAGCCGTTTTGGTAGCAATTGGTGTTCACAGTAATGGTTGCTTTTAATGTCGAGACTGCTCAATGTATATACGTTGGTGCCCATCTTCTTCTGTTAAACTATGCTAAATATGTTTGCTTTTATGAATGCAAAGCCTCATTTTTAATTGTAAAATGTTAGCGCAAAGGTTCAAACCTATTGTAGTTCACGGGCCACATAAATTGACTGATTTTTATATAGTGCTTTTCTGCTTTAATTGAGCACTCAAAGGGATACAACATGTCTCATTCACCCATTCATACTAAGTGCTTTCTAAAATCGGAGGGCAACTAGGGGTTCAGGATCTTCCCCAGGGATGCTTTAAAATGCAGACTGGAGCAACCAGAAATCAAACCACCAACCCTCCAATCACTGCAAAATCCCCAGTGTTAAATTGACACTAGAAAGTGTCTCTATGGGTCCACTCTTTAGAGTGTTAAATGAACACTTTTGACAGTGTTATATTTTTAGCGGTAACCTAGTCAGTGTTAAAGATTAACAATGACTAACACTGAGCAGTGTGGATTTTCTAATACTGGAAAATAACTAAAAATGCTCGTAATATTTCAGTTAACAAATCAACGCTGCTCAGCGTTAGTCATTGTTAATCTTTAACACTGACTAGGTTACTGTTAAAAATATAACACTGTCAAAAGTGTTCATTTAACACTCTAAAGAGTGGACCCATAGAGACACTTTCTAGTGTCAATTTAACACTGGGGATTTTGCAGTGATTAGCAGATGATCTGCTCTGACTCCTGAGCTACAACCAATCCCAGTACAGGGAGCCATACATGCAAGTTCGGTCTGAAGGGAAGCAGACCATAAAACTTTGGTATAATTCCCTGTTGGAAAATATGAACGCTTCTCTTCCTCTAAGTGTAAAGAAGTACATTTTCAGAATATTAACATTTAATCTACAAAACACATGATAGAGTGCCTGAGATGTCTGAAAAATAACAATTGCAATTTCAATATTTTGCCTCACTTTTTCTCCATTTAGTCAGTCTACAGTCATTACAAACAAACTCTGCTCCGTCTAACAAGAAAAACACATGGGCCTGTCTCCTTGGTGTAACCATCTTACTTTGGTGTGCTGACATTAATGGTTTGGAAAACCACTCTCATGACACAATTCATTCTTAAAAACTTCAAAACTTGTGCTCTCCTTCTCTGCAGTTTTCACACTTTGAAAAGCAATCCACTGAGCCAGACAGGATCGCTCACTGGCGCCTTTGGCGAGCTGGTTCTGACCCGTGGGCCGTATGTTTGACACCCACCAGACTGATGGAGCAATTATGGCGTGACTGAATGTAACGTAACATAAACTCACACAGCAAAAACTCTATTTGTGCAGTTTTTATACAAACAGCAAAAGCCTGCCTCTTGAATGACCACATTTCCAGTCACGTATCTGCCAGTAATTACAAAATGAGTATTAATGTTCTGGTTCATGAATATAAAATAATATGCTGTTCACGTTGTCATTAATTTACTTATTGGTAACCCTTAATTTATCCAAATGCTGTTTAACCATTCTATAATTATTACCAGTCTATAATATCTGAATTATATTTCTCTAAACACAGAATCATTGAAGATGGAAAATTTTGCCTTAATATTATTTTTGGAGCATTGTTGATGTATTTTAAGAACACATAAGTAATGGTTCAAGTGTTGCACCCCTCTTTGTTAAGTATAAAAATCAGATTGTGTTATTATTTTATATATTTTTCAGGGGTGGTTTTAGTATTTTGTCCCGTATTCACTGTACTGTTACAGTTTGTTTGGAAATACCACAATTTGGCCACTAGATGGAGCGACTCACCTACGACTTCGACGCTCGCTGTACCTTACGTTTTATGCAAATACTTGATCGTAGGATTCAGTGAAGAAGAAAAAAACCTTACTAATAAAGCTCTAACAGACTCTTAATTATAACATCTTCTGAAAGAATGTGGCCTTAAAAACACGAATATGCTTTTGGTATATAAATAACTATTATTACTACTATTTTTGTATGCTAATAGTTCTTCTTATATATCACTCTGCAGTTCAAATGCAATATGTTATTAATAATTATTCATCAGAATTGTCATTGTAATTCAAGCATTTACTTCCAAAGCAGCTTGTGAAGTTTCGACAATTCTTTAAGTTCATGCAGACTTTATTATGTTTTGTGCACCATCTTTATACTGGAAATCTTTTATACCATTCTGAAAATATGTCAAAACATGTTTACGGCACCCCGAATGGTTTTAAAGAGATTATTTTTAAGAGTTTCACCTCCTTTCATGCGACGAATTTGTAAACTATGCATAAAGTTTATATATGTGCATATATATGCATTTATATTCTATATAAATCGTTTCTGTGGTGATCACTGTCTCTTTTTTTCTGCAGAAAAGAGAATATGTCTGATATTCTTTGACAATTAAGATCTCTTGGGGCATCCTTACCTGTCGTGTTTGACTGACGTCTTCTTCCACAAGCGGGGACAGCGAGCTGCACTGCACAATAGAGGAGGAAAGGCAGTGGGCGGGCAGGCAGGAGCACCGCTATCCAATGGGATCGGTGATGGGAGGGAGTTTGGCGAACTCCAGCTTTGTTCTAACTTACTGGGACTCTAGCACAATATGACTGAAGCGCCTGCACCGTTATTCCACGGGACGGTGCGTAGGCTCACTCGCCTGCATACACTTAACACCGCTGACTTGCGCCCCAACTTTGGATAAACTTTTTTTTACGCATCTCCAAGGAGTCGGGAACTTTTATTTTCTTTTGTCTTTCATGGGATTGTCAGATTTCTTCCTGAAAATGCTATTTAAGGAGTTGAAATGAGACTTTCCTGACCTGCAGGAATCATTCTCTCCGTTTAGAGGATTTTGTTGCAATTAAACGGCGCAGTGCGCGGGATAAAATAACACTTCTGGAGCACTTTGGTACACTGACTAAGTGTGGAAAGAGTTTCTCATTGAGGTTTGTCTGCGCATTTTCTGGAATACAATGATTTAGTGACTCCTGCAAACTCAGTAAAGTTGATGCATCATAGGCATGAAGTCTGTCTGAGAAAGGTGGACTGGCTAACTGACCATGGCGCTCACAGGTATGGGCTCAGGCCGGCTTCATTTGATTCTACTGATGTTATGGACTCTGTCGCGGTACTCAGCATCCAGCCAAGTCCGTCAAGAGTTTCAAGTCCTAGAGGAACAGCCCATTGGCACCTATGTGGGCACGATAGGGACCAAGCCCAGCTTCACGTACCGCTTCAGCGAAAATCACAAACTTTTTGCAATTAACGCCACCACGGGAGTCATTTCCACCTCATCTGTGATTGACAGAGAGGTTTTGCAAAGTGATGTCATCAACGTTGTGGTGCTGTCCAGCCATCCCACCTACCCAACTGAGGTCAGGATAGTAGTTTTGGATATTAACGATAACTCCCCGGTGTTTCCAGACGCGTCAATTGTCGTGTCTTTTAAGGAGGACGCCAGCAGCGGTAGGCAAGTGATCCTGGACACTGCTACAGATTCCGACATAGGAAGTAACGGAGTCGATCACACCACGTACAGAATAGTGAAAGGCAACGAGCAGAGGAAATTCCGCTTGGATATTACAGTCAATCCTAGTGGAGAGGGGGCATTCTTGCACCTTGTTTCAACCGGAGGATTGGACAGGGAAGTTACTCCCTTCTACCAGCTCCTGATTGAAGTGGAGGACAAAGGAGAACCAAAAAAGTTTGGCTACATGCAAGTAAATGTCACTATTCAAGACATAAATGACAACCCCCCGATTTTTGAGCAGGACCAGTATCAGACCAGTGTTTTTGAGGATGCAGCTGTAGGTTCAAGCATCCTGCAGATTACAGCATCAGATCAGGATGAGGGAGCCAATGCTGAGATCAGGTACTTTTTAGATGAGGGGACACCTTTCCAAATTGACCCCAAAGCAGGTACTATTATAATAAAAGAAGGTTTGGATTATGAGAGTAAAAAAGAATATTCTCTGACTATTCATGCGGTAGACAATGGGGTGCCCTCTCTGTCAGGCAGAACAGAAGCCACTATCAAACTTTTAGATGTGAATGATAACGACCCTGTAGTGAAATTCAGATATTTTCCCACTACTTCTAAATTTGCCTCTGTAGATGAAAACGCACAGATTGGCACAGTTGTGGCTTTGCTCACCGTTTCAGATGCAGACTCCTCTACAGCTAATGGTAACATATCTGTTTCAATCTTAGGAGGCAACGAGCAGAGGCACTTTGAAGTGCACACGTCTCCTGTGCCCAATTTAAGTCTGATCAAAGTGGCCAGTGTGTTAGACAGAGAGAGAATTTCCTCATACAACTTGACTGTGTCTGTGTCAGACAATGGCAAACCTATGGCCAGGTCTTCTTTTGCTAGTCTGGTTATTTTTGTGAATGATATCAATGATCACCCACCCATATTTCAGGAAACGGTGTACAGAGTAGATATCAGTGAAGATATACCAAAAGGCAGCTACATTAAAGGAGTTTCTGCAACAGATGGTGACTCTGGGCAGAATGCCAACCTGCGCTACTCCCTGGTGTCTGGAAATGCTTTGGGCTGGTTCTCCATCAGTGAAAACAGCGGTCTGGTAACCAGTGCCGCTTTGCTGGATAGAGAAATAGCATCTGAAATTGTGCTCAACATTAGTGCCAAAGACCAGGGGCTGCAGCCCAAGATTTCTTACACGAAACTGATAGTCAACGTCACAGATGTGAATGACCAAGTGCCTACATTTACACAGAGCACATATCATGTTTCCCTGGTGGAGCACGCTCCGGCCGGCACCGAACTGGTGGTGCTGTCTGCCTCAGATGACGACCTTGGGGCCAATGGAACTATCCGGTTTTCATTTGATGCAGAGACTCCAGCCAGCGTCCAGGAGCTGTTTCGCCTGGATGTCGTGTCAGGGCGATTAAGCACAGCCGTGGAGCTTGACAGGGAGGATCAGGCCTCCTACTTACTCCACATCCAGGCAGCAGATGCAGGCAGCCCCCCTTTGCACTCTGTTGGAAAAGTCAATATCACCCTTTGGGATATCAATGACAATAGGCCAGTTTTCTACCCTGTACAGTATTTTGCAAATGTGAAAGAGAACGAGCCCTCTGGTTCTTATGTAACCACAGTTTCAGCCACAGACCCCGATTTGGGTAGGAATGGCACAGTCAAATATATAATTACAGCTGGAGACTCTTCCAAATTCCGCATTAATAGCAATACAGGCAAAATTACCACACTGGTGCCCCTGGATAGAGAGGAGAAAACTGCTTACCAGTTGCAGGTGGCAGCAGCAGATGGTAGTGGCCTGCGCTCACACACACCGGCCATTGTGACTGTAACTGTAATAGACACACAGGATAATCCACCAGTCTTCAGCCAGAAAGTGTACAGCTTTGTCATGTTTGAAAATGTAGGTGTTGGGACAGTTATAGGGACAGTGTCAGCAACCACAGTTGATTTAAATACAAACATTTCATATCTGATCACCTCAGGAGACCAGAGAGGGCTTTTTGCTGTCAACAGCGCAGGTCAGATCACAGCATCGAGCCAGATAGACAGAGAGGAGCAGGGCTTTTATCAACTCAAAGTTGTAGCCAGAGCTGGCGAGATCACAGGAGAGGCCTTTGTTAACATAACCGTAAAGGACTTAAATGACAATGCTCCTCATTTTATTCACACCGTGGAGCATGTGAGCGCAGTGGAGAACTGGAGCACAGGTCATGTAATATTCCAGGCCAAAGCTTCAGATCCTGATGAAGGTGCAAATGGCATGGTGGTCTACAGCCTCAAACAAAACCCCAAAGGACTGTTTCATATTCATGAGAAGCATGGCCTCATCACGCTGACCGGGCCGCTGGAGATCACGACAAGTTCTTATGAGATTGAAGTCATCGCATCAGACATGGGAGTCCCTCAGCACACCTCCAGCCTCATTCTCATCGTCAGCGTATATGATGTCAACGACAACTCACCTGTATTTGACCAGCTCTCATACGAGGTCATCATCCTGGAATCTGAGCCTGTCAACAGCCGCTTTTTTAAAGTGGAGGCCACTGACAAAGACTCCGGTCTCAATGGGGAGATTATGTATGACATCGCTGGTGGGAACACAGGTGATGTGTTTGGCATTTTTCCAGACGGGCAGTTGTACATCAAAGCGGAGCTGGACAGAGAAATACAGGACAGATATAACTTGGTGGTTACAGCCAAAGACAGGGCTGTGGAGCCGCTGAGTGCCACTGTCAATGTAACAGTGATTCTAGATGACGTAAACGATAATCGTCCTCTCTTTAACAGCACCAATTATGTGTTTCATTTTGAGGAAGAACAGAAGAGAGGGTCGCTTGTTGGGCAGGTTTTTGCTGAGGATAAAGACTTTGGCCCAAACAGTGAGGTCAGATACACGTTTGAGACTCCACAGCCCAACTTTGAGCTGAATGCCATCACAGGGGAGTTGACGAGCACTTTGCAGTTGGACCGGGAGTCACTCATGAGACAAAGAGGCGCCGCTGTGTTCAGTTTTGTGGTTGTCTCGTCAGACCAGGGTCTCCCCAAACCCCTTAGAGATCAGGCCAAAGTGCAAGTTTACATACAAGACATCAACGACAACCCGCCTAAATTCACCAAAGACATATACCAGGCCTCCATCTCTGAATCAGCTCAAAACATGACACAGCTGCTGCGGGTCTCTGCCTCAGATGTGGATGAGAACAAAAATGGACTGGTCCGTTATCACATCGCTGAAGGCAACGAGGAAGGCCAGTTCACAATCGATGGCAGCTCTGGACAGGTGACTTTGGTTGGAAAGCTTGACTATGAATCCACA
This sequence comes from Tylochromis polylepis, assembly GCA_015107715.1. Taxonomy (NCBI): domain Eukaryota; kingdom Metazoa; phylum Chordata; class Actinopteri; order Cichliformes; family Cichlidae; genus Tylochromis; species Tylochromis polylepis. Next base: position 16,059 of record VVHJ01032087.1, read on the forward strand.
TCTTCATATTCACTAAAAATCATAGCTGTTGATGCTGGAGCTGTGCCTTTATCCTCCTCTTGTATGCTTAGTATTAGCATCTTGGATGAAAATGATAACGCCCCCGTCTTCCCCAAATCCTCACTGTCTGTTGACGTCCTGGAGAACATGAGGATAGGGGAACTGGTGGCCTCTGTGACCGGCACCGATGCAGATTCAGGTCAGAATGCAGACATTACATACAGCATCACAGCCACAAACAACCATGGCACTTTCAGCATCAGCCCTAACACTGGCAGCATTTTTTTGGTTAAAAAGCTGGATTTTGAAACACAGTCATTTTACAAACTCAACATCACTGCAAAGGACAATGGCAGACCTCCCCGCTCCTCATCCATTCCTGTTGTTATTCATGTCAGGGACTTTAATGACAACCCTCCCGTATTTACCCCTGGAGACATTTTCAAATCCATCCCTGAAAATCTTCCAATCTCTGCCTCGGTTATGACCATTACAGCTCAGGACACAGATGCAGACATAAATGGGCAGCTGCAGTACTCTATTGTTCAGCAGATTCCACGGGGAAACCACTTCAGCATTGACCCAAGCACTGGGCTTATATACACCAGCAAGGAAATTGACAGAGAGTTCTCAAATCTGTTTGAGTTGACAATCAAAGCCACTGACCAAGCAGTTCCAGTTGAATTTCGCCGATATGCCCTGAAAAATGTAACAATATGGGTCACGGACCTTAATGATAATGTTCCCACTTTTGTGTCCCAGAATGCACTTGTAGCTGAGCCTAACATAGTCATCGGCTCCATCTTGACCACAGTGGTGGCCTTTGACCCGGACGATGGTGCAAATGGGGAGGTGGAGTATGAACTTGTGGAGGGGGACTCGGACACTTTCATCATGGACAGGTACAGTGGGGATATTCGCCTGGCGTCCCAGTTGGTTCCATCCCGACTCATGTACACCCTCACAGTGTCAGCCACGGACCACGGCACTAACCGCAAGACCTCCAGAACTGAGCTGACCATCATCCTTCAAGGAGTGGATGGACCTGTTTTCTCCCAGCCCAAATACATCACCATCCTCAAAGAGGGCCAGCCACCGGGCACCAACGTCATCTCCCTGGATGCTTCGAGTCCTAGAGGCTCTGCAACCAAAGTGGAGTATTTCATTGTGGCGGTGCGCAGCGGCGGAAAAGCTGTGGGTCGCCTTTTCACCATCGGCCGACACACAGGAGTGATACAGACAGCTGCAGAGCTGGATCGAGAACAAGGGTCTGACCTCTACCTGGTGGATGTGTACGCCATTGAGACAGACGCCAGCCAGCCCAGAACACAGCGTGCTGAAGTAAGTACACTGCTGACTTTTCTATTCTCTGCAGGTACTGGAAAGCCACCTTATATTTTGCACTATTGGTCTATTTGATCTGTTTGGCAGGAAAAGGGCATGAACTCACCCACTGGCACTTGTTAGAGACATTTGGATCAAGTAAATGTAATAACAGCAAAGTTAGAAGGGGGGGTGTGACTGTCCAAATCACACATAAAACAGAGCCACCTATTGCATTTGGGTGTGCATTAATTATTTTTATATTTATTTTTTTTTTACACACAGCTCTGCATTATATTAAATCATAATTTTGTTGGACATGACTAAGAAAGCCTTGTTCTTTGGCACAATAACTTTATTGTTCTTGTTTCCAAAGCATTCTAGCCATAACAATTCATCTTGAGTGTGGCTCCTCTAATATTTGAGCAGCCTCGGGAAGGAAATGAGTGTTGCATGTCTTCTGTGCAAGCTCCTCTAGCGCTTTCCTGAACTGAAATATTCTTATCAGCAGGTTATGAACTGCACAAATCAAAGAAAGACCACTTTTTAATTTCCCCACAGTTGACATAATTCATTCAAGGCTGCTCAGTTTCAAGACCCACAATGGTTTCTTTTGTGTCTGAAGCAGAAATGAAAAGGAGAGTCATTCATACAGTGTTCCAGTACAGGTATGCATCATCAGTGCTGGTATTACTTTGAGCCTTTGGGCCTAAGGCTGTTTTGGCACTGGGGTGGTCTTTGGGTGCCTTTATACCACCAGGAACTGCTCCACAGGCAATAAGCGACCATTAAAATTAGGTGACCTCTTAAGACTTTGTGAAAGGAGCAGGGCAGAGAGAAGGAAACTTAAGCTGTCCATTGAGTTTCTTCGCATTATGTGTTGTACCGCTTTTAGGTTTTCTCTGAAGAAGATGGAGTTCATTCTCTCAAGTGTCACGTGGGAACCCTAAGGCCAGTTTGGGTGACTAATACCTAGCCGCTAGTCAAATTAAAAGCAAATGTGATTCTATATATGTTTTTGAAATTTTAGCCAGGGCTTGAAATACCATGTTGTTACAGACTTGGTGACACACACACCTCATATATTTAAAAAAAAAAAAAATGTGTTTCGTGTTAGTGCATTTCTAAGAATGCCTGATGCAAAATGATTTAGGAGTTTAAGATTAGCAGTTCAAGATTGATGCCTTTTCAACCAAGACACATATTGAAGCTGAAATCCAATACAGCAATCTGTTATTTGGAGACAAACTCACATATTATTGAAATCAAGGATTACTTGGCAAAATCGTGTTAGCAGAGTTAACTTAAAAGTTTGCCCAGGCCAAATGGGAATATCAAATGTTCTCTCGCTTTGCCTGCAGCAAAGATGGCAATCTACTTTCCTGCAGATTCTGCTGTCGGGCTAATGAGAGAATATAGTGCTTCACGGCTTCAGTCCCAAACCTTAAACTCTAGATTGGTTTCATGCTAAGTTTGAACTTTCTCACCCCTTGGAGAGATGACTTTACCATACCACCTGGCCGAGTAGTCAGTCTCTCCCTTTTGAGAAGCGTGAGATCTAATAACGTAGTGGAATTCAAATGACCGTCCACATTTGGAAATACGGGCTGCTTTTTGTGCTGCAAGGCAATAAGCAGTCGGTTTTATGGCCACGGTTTTTTAATAGCACAAATGAACAGGTTCTGTTCAGACTGTTTGGGTCTCCTCTGTCAATGGGACCTCAATGCACAGTGTGGTACAATAGTGTAAACCTTCTGACTTAGACTAATGTTTTTCCAGTGCAGTGTTTATACACCAGATACCCGGTAGCAACTTGGGGAGTATTTCCATCCAAGAGGTTATGACCCTTTCACATTCTCCATTTCCCATTTTTCCCCATTGATTGGATGCATGAGGGAAAGCTGGCATTTTCCCCTGCACTATGCACCACGTGTGATGTTTTGGAAACATTTAAACATAGAGAATCTGGTTGGACATGCTTTATCAGTGGCTGCAATCTCAAACAGCTCGGGATGTTTGTCAGTAATTGTTGGTTGGTGCCTTCTGGTGAACATCTGGGTCATGTGTGATATCCAGTGAGGTCTTCATTTAACTAAACAGCAATTCCACTTAAAGTTTGTTAATTGTAGTTTTGCTGTTGTACTTTTGCAGCTTCAAATAGAGCATTTTGAAATGTTTTTCCTATGACTTCATTACCCAGAGATCTCGGAGTTTCTTTCTCCTATTTCCTAGTTTGGGTAAATATGCTGGGGAAAAACATGTCTTGGCGGCAGCTTTATCTATTGTTGATGAATTCATTCAGTGTTTAGAAGGATGTTTTTCATTTGAGTCAAAGTTTTGATTCATCACATCCTGGAATGTCCGTGTTTACAGGCGAAGAAATATGGTGGTTCCACTTTGGGCCATCGGTAACATGACAGGAGGTGTTTATAAGCTGTTCACGACGAAACACCTGTGACTGGGGTTTATATGTTAACCGCCAAAAGTGAAATGATCATTACATGCAAATGTTACCTGCCAAATGACAGTGGGGCTGCAGCAGACTAGTGTTCATTCATTCTTTATCAGTTATTTGGTCTTTAGAATGGCAAAAGCATCCATCAAAATGACCCACAAACTGTGTCTTGTATATTACAATCATATTTCAGCATTACTCAGAGTTAACCGAAAACATTCATCCTCCACTTCAGGTCTTAAATG
>VVHJ01032088.1:9267-19884 GCA_015107715.1 Tylochromis polylepis
TAAAAATGAAATTAAAAAACAAAAACTGGTGAAAAACACAAAACTCTGATTCAAAGATAATATGAGACCCTTGTTGTTCCTCTCGTTTCTTTTACGGCGGTCACATTACTGAGACTGCTGCAGCACCACTTTATTAACATTCTCCTGCAGTCTTCAAAGGGTTGGGAGCCATCGACAGCATCGTAAAATGCCTTTCGCACGGGTCACGAGCTCAAGGTCCCCAAAATAACTGCTGACTTCACACAGAGGCCTCAGCCAAACTGGAGATTTGCCAGCAGTTTTAATAGCAGTGGACATGTCTGTCTCTGGAGCATCTTAGAAAGCTCACAGTCGATTTGAGCGCTCGAAGAGATGTAAAGTGCATCGTACATATCAGCTTTGTCTTTGCTCAGTGACCTCCTATTATTGTTTGTGAATGGGAGTTAAAAACAGTGATTTGGGTTGAGCCAGGTGCTAAATCCTCCTGGTGGAAACAGGAGCTTTGGGTATCCCTCCAAGCCCGGGGGCCAAATGATCCTCTTTTCATCTTATTTCCATATACTGCAGGCCAAGCAAACACGCAGCTCGGTAACAAACACCCAGAGTGTGCCCTCACTGCGGGTGAAAATGCATAACAGAGCAAAAATGTTGGCGTAATTGCACACCCCTACACAGGCAAATATGCTGACCCAAATTTAGTCACACTGGCTTAGCAGATCAATGGCTGCAGCTAAGAAGCATCTTCCTCCTCTGTGCACTTGGAGAAGGGGTCTAATTAAAGCGAGCATCAGCACGGTAGAAAAGAACATATTATTTGCATTAATTGAGAGCAAACTACTGTGTTTTCTGTGCTGCTGTAGAGCAAAACAAACTGTCAAAATCTCAGAAGTAACACGATGCCCGTGCTTGTGTGCACGCAGCCTCCGCGGCTGCAGTGAGATATTACCATGTTATTATTCATATTAAATCTTTGTTTAATCAGGTAGTCTCACTGAGACTGAGATCACATTTTCAAGAGAGTACAGAGAAGACGAAAGCATAGTAATCAGACAAAGAAACCATCATCAAACACGATTAATGCAAGGTCATAATAATAAAAACAGTTAAGAGTGGCATAGAAAACATCAAATAAAAAAAGGAAAAAGAAGGTGTGAAGGACTCTACTTTTCAGGCAATCTGAAGAACAGCTCTGCCAAGGTTTTTATGTACATAAGCAGCATCCAAGGTTTAGTAGACGCTTGATGTGAGGCAGATTGGAAACTGAAAGCTAAAACTTTAGAAGTGAATAGCGTAAGATCTTTTTGTCAAGCTGTTAGCGTTAAAGCGGAAAGTGGTGTGACATGCAGCAGGAAAGGTTTATCCTTAAAAAAAGAACAAACAGCCTTTGATTATGTGCAAGACTTTTAAAACTTTACTTTTTCCGCTTAATGTTGAATAATGTTGACTATGTTGAATATGAATCACAAATGACCGTCTGCTTTATATGACTCAGTATGACTCAGTGGAGATGCCAAGGTTTTAATGGGGGAGCTGTCACTGGCACCGTGTACTTGGTCTTGACTGCCTTTAAAACAAGTCTGTGATTACAAAGAGATAATTAGAGGTCAGAGCGAGGAAGTGTCAAAGCCTGTGTATAAATGTGTTGTTCACAAAAATGGACTTTAAGGAATGAACAGGGAGAATGATGGTGCTTTAGTTTTGTTTAAAAAAAGAAAGGGGCCGAGTACAGAGCCCTGTGGCACCCCACTGCTGAGTGGGCTTCGCCGTCACAGCACCTTAGACGTTCTAATAATATGTTATGTTTATATTTAGGTTTTCTTCAGAAAACAAATTCCAGAGAAGGTAATTTTTTTAATTACTGAAGGATTGCAATGTGATATAGAACTTTTTAAAACTATATTTCTTGCTGCCATTGTTTGGATTGACAACATACAAGAATCTAAATATCACTCTATTTTATTATGAAGTTTTTGTATTATTGTAGCGTCTCTACCTTACAATATAGTGCCGTGAGGCAACTGTTGTTGTGATTTAGCGCTATATAAATTAAATTGAATTCAATTCAATTTTGTTATGTACTTTACAGTAACAGTTTAGAGCCCTTTAAATATCTAACAATTTGAATACATGTACAATATTCCTAAAAAGTATATATGTCCTGGAAAACAAAACAAAAAATTAAATACTTTATTCAACTGAAATTTATTATTGAAACATTTAGAACAATTTTTCTTAACAATGAATGAATGTTACCCATATTCTATATCCACATGCATAAAAAATAAATAAACTCAAATTTATAGCAAGGATATTAAAATGGGCATCACCAGGGCAAATAACAAAAGCCTGAACTTTGCACTACTTTTTACTGCACTAAAAACTTGAACTTAATTTTAAAAAATGAATATATACAATACTACTCAGAATCAGAATCATCTTTATTTGGCCAAGTTTGGACACACACATATTTTTTTTTTTATCATCATTCAAAAACTTTGGGTTTTTATCTTTTGTTGCTGTTGAACCAGCCTTCTGTATGTATTCAGCACTTTGTTTCTCTCTCATGTAACACCCTGACAGGACGGGTGGGTATAGCTCAGCAGGCAACCCATATACTGAAAGGTACCGGTGGGATTGAAAATGTTCCATCCCAAAAAGAAATCTTAAAAAAGAAATAAAAATAAAGAGTCAGGTGTTAAAAGCCATCTGCAAACTTTGCATCATAATTACAGCCTCTCATGCACACACACGTGTTGGAATAAAAGGTGGAGGATGTGACTGTGTTTAGTCACTAGTTATATTTACTCATGTAGTTCCAGTTTGCACACACGACACAAGAGTGCGTAACAAGCTTGTTATTCATAAACTCCCTCACAGTATTGCAGAAAATGAATCACCACAAATATTTAGATTTATTAAAAAAAAAATCTATTCCTGTTTTACTTAAACGTTCTTTCACTTATATAATTTTAAGGGTCGTACAACTGTTACAGCAAAAAAGTCACAAGACAAAGACGAACTAATCAATTCAAGATGAATTCATAACCAAATGTGATTTTTTTTTCCGTGTATAAAACAGCTAAAAACTATGCCTGCTTACACATTATTGCATATGTCACACAGTAATAATACACAAGCGTATTGCCATACTTATATAAGGTTTGCCAATCGAGGCTTTTACTTCAGGCAGAGCGTTTTTACAGTAAGGTTTTTGTACTTTTAAATGGATCATAATACACCCTCCTCCTCTAGTAAAAGAGAAACTAATCCTGAGCCTCTCCACCAAAACAAATCTCTCCCCAAACAACTCGTAAATCCAGAAGTGAGACCGTTTCCGAAACAAACGCACAGCAGCTACATCGCTTAAACTTTCCACAATCTCCCAACATGCCTACTCTGAAATAATCCACACAGTATTCAGGTGAGCAGCTGTACCTGAAAACATGCTGGAAAAAGTCTGCTGCCACCTCATTTTCATCATAAATAAAACACGTTCGAATCGGCCAAAATGGAAAATTACAGACTGTCTGTTACTGACGGGAGCCGATGCCAGTTTTCACGCTGGCTGTGTATTCTGGCTCGGAGGAACGAATCACCTCGAGGGTTTTCAGAGGACTGCACAGGCTGCTTTGAAACAAGCTCTGCAGAGAGAAGAATAATTTACTTTCCATGTCTTAGTGCGTGTAGGACCATGTGAGAGTTAAAAAAAACAAAAAACAAACCCATGTATGCACATCACATCCCTTTTGTCTTTTCTAGCTTTGATGTCAACCCCCTCCACACACACGTTTGCATTCATGAATTAAAATTTAATGAACGCCCCGCCCAGCTCGAGCCCATTCAACAAAAAGATGCATTTCTTGTGAGTGAGTGAGTCGGGGCAGAGGGCTTTGCCACCCGACTGGCACCGACTGCCAGCGCTGCTCTAAATAACATCTCCTCCTCCTCCTCCTCCTCTTCTTCCTCTTCATTTTTCATAACTGACACAAGACCCGACATCTTATAGCAAGACAGTGAAATGAGCATCCACATAAAGCAACACAAGCTGCTCCCCACATACATATTAAAATCCACCGGCCTCCCTCTGGGGACCATTAAGGGAAAGTCAAGCTCGGCTACAAACGTTGAAGGGCTTTCCGGGCGGGGCAAGACGAGCTACAACAAAGACGGTTATTCCGAGCCGAGTCACGAGCCGAGAGGAGGGCACCCAGCGCCACCGGCACCTGTCACAACTCGGCGGCTGAGCGGGCTGGACAGCACCCCCGCCGGACGCCTGCCATCCCCTCCGTGCATATGTTTGACAACATGCTGTAATCGTCCGAGAGAGCATCAGAGATAGTGAAGGGCTTGTAATGATTAGAACGTGTTGATCACTCCAGATAGCTGCCAAGTCTCAGCGGGAAGGTTAACCAAAGTGCATTCAGCTTTTTTTGATCTTCAGACGTGACCCCCGCCCCACTCCCACTCATTACATTTAATTTTTCATCTTTTCATCTTCTTCTTCCACGTAGAAATGAGGCTAGATTATTTCAACGGGTCACACAAAACGGGGTTAAGTGTGTTGAAATGTTATAGTAGTCCAGACAGTTATGCGGTGACTTAGACACGAAATTATGTTGGTTTTTTTTCATAGAAAATGCATAAAGAAATCATGTTTGGCAGTGTAAAACATGATTTATTGTTATGTTTTTGTCCCACAGATGGTTTAAAAGATAAGGAAGTGATAAAAAGCTGCATTCTGTGGCTGCAAGAGACTTGCAGGGCTGTAAACGTGAGCGAAAAAAGCGGCTGTTCGATTTGACCTCCGCTCAGTAACTCACTTTGGGTTATACTCTGGGGGGGGAAAGTCCATTTTGGAAATTTGGGTAAATGCACGGGCATGGTGGTTAGCATTGTTGCCTCACAGCAAGAAGGTCCTGAGTTCAATTCCACCATCAGGCCGGGGTCTTTCTGTGTGGAGTTTGCACTTTCTCCCGTGTGTTTGCATGGGTTCTCTCCGGGTACTCCGGCTTCCTCCCACAGTCCAAAGACATGCAGTTAGTGGGGATAGGTTAATTGGAAACTCTAAATTGCCCGTGGGTATGAATGTGAGTGCAAGTAGTTGTCTGTCTGTATGTGTTAGCCCTGTGACAGACTAGCGACCTGTCCAGAGTGTACCCTGCCTCTTGCCAGCTGGGATAGGCTCCAGCGACCCTGAAAAGGATCAGCAGTAGAGAATGGATGGATGGGTAAAAATTTGGTGATTCTGTCAGAAAGGGGAATTACACAGAGCACGTGTGTTGTTTCACACTCAGCTCGAGACTGCATAATCTGGCTGGTGACATCTTTTATACTGTCTATGGTTTGTACCTGTTTGTGTAGCTCTCAGGCTACGTGAAAGAGGACATGCATATTACCTTTTTTTTTATACGTGAACACAATTTTTCATAACACCGATCCCACATCTGTTGTTTTGTGTGCACATTAATGACAGATTTGCTGTTTATTTTAGTTTATTTTAGTTCAAGTAGAAAACGTTATTTAGGTAAGTTTTCATATTTTTCAGGAGTCGTTTTAGTTATAATAATCTTGGTTGGAGCTGTCATAAACTCCATTAATACGCATCTGGATTTGAACATGCAGCATCTGTAGAAAAGAAACAAGGGTTTTAAATACTAAGAGCTTTCTGGTTTTAATTTGTAGCCCATGGTTTATTGAACGGTGATGTTTAGGCAGGAATTTGCTGCATGCGGGTAAACAGTTGGGGTCGAGGGCAAAAGAAGGCTTGAATTTACTGAAATTCATTCTTAAAACCATGGGCTACTGTCTGAATCTGCAGTTCCTCTAATGGCCACTTGAGGCTGCCTCCAAAAGTGAGTCACACCCACAGGCTCTCATGTTAAATGTCCAGTTTTACAGCAGACTATGCTGGTATACCTGGGCCCGTCTGTGGTGTTACACCTTTGGGGAGCATTATTAAATGGATTATCTTACAAATATGATGACCTGCTTGTGTTATGCACCCATTCTCCAAGAGTTTCCAGTTCATGGCAGGCCTGAGCCTTGGTGGTTCTTGGGCTACTCCCACAAATCCTAAACAGTTGAGGGTAACAGTTTACAATTATTTCACCTGATGATCTTGGAATCCACGGTTTAGAAATGGCCCCAAGAGACCTTTGTAACATCTGTAAATCTATTCTCCTTCTTAGAGCTTCACTGAGTTCCTTGTACTTTCCCATTGTTTTGAGTATTGGTCAGTGGAGCGAGTGCTGCCAAACAAATCCTTTTTATCCTACAAAGAGAACTACTAGCTATAGTCAATCACTAACGAGAGGTTAACAGGCCTTGGCCCCATCAAGTTAAAACACACTGAAGAACCTTCAGCATCACTCATTAAAAGATTTGAGTGAGTATATGCATATATTTGGCCCTCTGTGGATTAGAGAAAATGCTAAATAAATTCAGACTTGTGCACCCAGTTCTAGCTTTTTAAAGTCATTAAAGTCTGCGGTACAGTCATTCCACACCACCAGAAAAAAGAACAGCTCAAAGAAATTAGCATGACATTCAAGATGAGCATATGTAAACTTCTGACCTCAGCTGTATATGATGGAGGCAATTTCAAGCATCAGATTTCAAAACGTGATAAAAACTCGTCATGTTTGAAGCGTGGCTCCACTTTTCACAATCTCACAGGCTTGAATTAATTTTGTGGCGTCTGACACAGATTAAGCCATCTTGAACAGCGTGACATGTAACAAAGTGACATGAGCGCCTTAAGGCAACCGGATCTCGATATAGTGCAGATGCAGTGCCTCAGTCAGCCCTGCAATCAGGCCAAACACGTCAACCTGGGATAGAACATAGCATGTATATGATTTACAGATTACGTGCCATGTAGGCTATAGGAAATGGACCATGATGCCATCTGATCAGCAGCACATGGTAAATACAGACAGAGGAAAAAGGGTGGGGGAAAAAAGTTTTATATAAGATGGACCTATAAAAATCTTTCCTGATCACCTTGTGACCTGCACAAAGATAATGAGAAAAAAACCTGTTACAAAACAGCCGTCGTTCTCATTATTTCACTATTCATCCAAAACAGTTGGCTGTGGTAAATTTCTAAATATCCAACCAAGTTAGTATTTGCATGCTCCAGATGACAAATCCATCCACCGGCCACTGTTTCAGGTACACCACGCTAGTAACTGAACCACCTCAGTTCTTTGTGGCACATGTGCTGGAAACATTCTTCAGAGATTTCGGTCCACATTGACTCGATAGCGTCACACAGCTACTGCAGATTTGTTGGCTGCACATCTGTGATGCAAACCTCCGTTCCACCGCATCCCAAAGGCGTGGAATCTTTCTCAGTCTTTTGGATCGAGATCTGTGACTGCAGAGGCCATTTCAGTACAACGAAATCATTATCATGTTCAGCGGCCAGTTTGAGGATATCTCAGCTTTGTGACATCCTGCTGGAAGCGGCCATCATTAAATGGGCATACTGTGTGGTCATGAAGGGCATGGACCAGGTCAACAACAATACTCAGGTAGGCTGTGGCGTTTAAATGATGCTCAGAGACTCAAATTGTCCCCACATCATTACACCAGCCAGCAGCCTGAATCACTAAGGATGGATCTATGCTTTCATGTTGTTTATACCACCATCACACCAGCCTACATTTTCCAGTCATCTCTTGTCTAGTTTTTGTAAGCTTGTGCGACCTGTACCCTCAGTTTCCTGTTTTTAGCTGACATAAGTGGTAACCGGTGTGGTCTTCTGCTGCTGTAGGGCTGAACATGTGTGTTCAGAGATGCCCTTCTGCATACCGTGGCTGTAACACGTGGGTATGTGACTTACTCTTGCCTTCCTATCAGCTCAAAGCAGGCTGGCCATTCGCCTCTGACCTCTGACATCAGCAAGACATTTTCACCCAGTGGATGTTTCCTCTTTTTCTCTCTAAAGAGATGGCTGTGTGCTGAAATCCCAGCAGATCACCATTTTCTAAAATATTCAAACCCACAGCCACGCCATGTTCAAAGTTACTTAAATCACCTTTCGTCCTCATTCTGATGCTCTGTTTGAACTTTAGCAGGTCATTTTTATACAACTCAAGTTTGTATAAAAATGTAGATTTAGTCTTTTTAAGCTACTGACAAAAAGCAAACAAAAATATACATATGGATTAATAACGGGCCTAATTAAGTAATAAATTAACAAGCATCAGGCTGTGTCTATGGGCTATGCTGTGGCTGTGACGATTGAATCTCCTGTATCCAGTCTTGGTCTCGCATCTCATTTTTTCATGTTTGCAATTTAAATTTTCATTGCTTTAAAAGCTAACAGGAACTCATCACAGTAATTTCTGTTGTGTTGTGTGTCTGCGGACGACCTGGTACAACTCCGTTGATACAATTTTTGGCTGAATTCCCTTTAATTTGTTAATTGTGGCTCCATGGATCACTGCAACTAAGCGTTCGCATTGTAGGGACTCAGAAAAATGACCAGTTGGACAAAAAAGCATACATCATGGCTGCTGGCATGAGCTCCTGCAGCTTTTCCTTTTGTGTGTGCGTGCGTGAAAAATCTAATATTAGTCTTTAAAGTGCACACATTATGCTAATTCATAGCTGCACGTTTTCTGTTCTCTCACACAGTAGCTTTGCTTGATCTATCCACTCTCACTGACATCACACAGAGCCACGAGCAGAGAAGCAGTTTGAAAACTGAATGTTTGGCTCACTGTTTTTACACAGTCTGAGATTATTTCTAACTCAGGTTATGTTTAATACAAACTTCCACAATTATGACAGTATATTTAGGACACAAAATAAGGGAAAAGGAGAATAGGTACTCTCTACAGTGGCCACTGAGAATGAAAGGGTTAAGACTTCTGCCAGCGATTTATTCATGTGGCCTAATATAATCAGTTCGATGAATAAAAATGATGCGGTGAAAGGAACCATACATACCCGTTCCTTCTGTCTGGCTCAGCAACTTAACTCTGCGATTTGTCACCATCTAATTTTGGAAATCCAGCCGGGTACCTCAGCCCTGGATTCATAGAAGTGCTGCTATTCAGGGCAGGGACAGGTTCAACCCTGCGTCACACGACATGTCACGTTTACTTCTGCGTAATGTTTTTATCGGCGTTGATCAGCCACACACACACACACACACACACACACACACAGTCGGCCGCCTGCTCTGGGTAATCTGCTCTGAATACAGTTCTGTTCTGATCGCCTCATCCAAATGGGTCAGGATGAGGACAAGTTTGCTGCATAACAGCCTTAATATTGTGGTTTTCGAGTCCGGTTCATGACCCGCTGTGTTATCTGTAACTGGAGCAGAGAGAAGAATCCACATCACTGCTGTAACTTCCAGTTTAAGACCCTTTTTCTTGTCTGTAAATCTTTTCCTGGATTAGTCTCTGGCACTGGTGTTGATCTGCGGTTGAAATGTAGCCAAGATCTTTTTTTGTACCCGTAACTCAGACTAACAGGGAAGCTGACTTTTGCACTCGTGGACCTGAACTCTGGAATAATCTCCCTCTGGATCTGAGGACAGCAGAACATCCACTCAGGCTTTTAAGTGCCCACTCAAGACTCACCATTGCCCTCGTCTTCACCTAAAGCCACTTATTACTGTCCCAATACCACTTACTGCTCCTTCCCATGCCAAGATATACTTCACTGTGATCGCACTCAGACCTTGTTTCTTCCTTTGGCGGTTGAAAAATATGACTTATTTTCTTACATGCATTGAATTCCTTTTTTTTTTTTTTAATTATTATTCTTTAGAAAAATCTATACTAAATCGCACAAAGTAACACCTTGAACAAAATAAAAATAAAATAAAAATCTTTTAGATTAAATGACCAAAAACTACATTTTCTTTATAGAGTGCAAAGTGAAACACTGAAAGGTGATGACATTTTGATTTAGTAGTCTTCTAAATTCTACTACTGCTAAGAATAAGAACTTAAATAATTGAAATTCAGAGATTTTGGGCGGTTATGCATCATTCCAGTCATGTTTTGACCAACTGGGTAGTTAATTATTTTAATTTACTGTCTAAGGAGCTTGGAAAGAAAAGCATCTGGACTTCTTCTTTTCTTGAAGACGTTTCATCCGAGAAGCTTCTTCAATTCTAAGAGTGATTGGTGGAGATTTTAGTCCCAGATTTTAAGCCCTATGGGAGTGTCCCCCAAGAGGGTCGTGGACCCCCTATTGATCCTCTACCTGATCACACGAGCCCAGGTGTGAAAACGGGTGTGGGTCACAATCAACCAAGGTTTCAGGTGAACCCACTGTGAAACCTAGCCCCACCCTATCATGTGATTACCTGAGGTCAGATGGCCCAGGATGTGAGTGGGCGTTAAGGCGTCTGGGAAGGATCTCAGAACTGGATTATAGATGGCAGACAGTTGGTGTCGTAAGCCCCGCCCTCTGTTCAAAGATGGTCGTTCACGGTGGACATAGATGGCTTCTTTCACTCCTCGTTCAAACCATCTGTCTTCTCTGTCCAAAATGTGAACATTGGCGTCCTCAAAGAGTGACCTTTGTCCTTTAGATGCAGATGGACAGCCGAGTCTTGTCCCGTCGAGGTGGCTCTTCTATGCTGTGCCATGTGTTTATGAAGTGGCTGTG
>VVHJ01032090.1:0-28812 GCA_015107715.1 Tylochromis polylepis
TAGACAGCGAGATAACGATGCTCCAATAACCAGACTTATTTCCCTTTTTGCGCTGATTTATTGAAGAATGGCCTCTGACCATTGCCTTCTCTTTGACCATTGTAAAACTGAAAGTACAAAATACTGTATTAGCTAACTAACATTGTAAACTAGCTTGTTACACTCTTACTGCACGCTAACGAGATGAAACTTTCAAATGTACAAATTATCGTACCATTTTACAAAAAACAAAAGATAATAATTATTTTATCGTCACTCCTACTTACAGACATATCTTGTCCAAGGCAACAACATTTTAAGGTCCGTATCCGCTTAGAACGATAACATTTCGGCATCACTTTCCGCCATCTTTGATTTCTTCTTCACGTTCTCATTTTTTTCCTTTCCCAAAGTAACCAAACTCATATTACAAAGCAGCCACTAGAGGGAGCTCTAGGGCAGGTTACAACTATAATATCCAATTTAAGTTACAAAAGGCAGAACAAATGGGATGAACTGAAGTTCATATGAGTGTAAAGACAGATGAGTCAGTACTTTTGCCATCAGTGTATTTTGAGGTTAAAATGTTGTCTCAATATACTAAAGTTAACGTAGTAAAAAAATCAGCTGATTCTGAGGGGTCAGATGGCACTGACTGATTTTCCATAGAATGATCCAGCTGACTGATAACAAGACTAAAAGTTTTTGGTTCATGGCAGCTCGGCTAAAATTTCCCCTACAAGGAAAACATTTTTCAGCCAGGTTCCAACCATGCGGCCTCACACCACGACTGTAGGTTTATGTACACTGTGACAGAACATGTGGTGTGGTATAGAAACCCACTGAGGACTGTTTTCTCTCTGGAATCTGCCCTATAGCCAGTTTAACAAAGTGCTAAGTGTTGATGTGACAGCAGGAGTGTTGTTCCTGTATGTGATACGGTGGCATTAAAGGGAGGGGCAATCTTCATGAACGCCACAGAGCTGATGTTAAACTATTCAGAAGCAATCCAGCTTTTATAATCGTGAGCAGCACCAACATGGCAGACTCACAAGCTCGTAAGTACATCTACAACTTTTATTCTGATTTACTGTTCAGACAAACTTTCTATAATACATGTCAGAAACTGAGAAAACTCCAGGGCTGCCTGTTTAACTGAACTGTGATTCTTTATTTCTGTGTCCTGTGTCTATATCTTATATATCTATATATCTGTTGCTTTTATTGCGTATTTATGTTTGTTTGTTTAAAGCACCAAATCTTGAAATATGTGGTTCATGCAGTTCATGCAGGTTACAGCCAACAGCTACACCAACCACAGGCTGTCATGCCAATACCAATCCATCCAGTCTACACTATTGACTGGGCGGAAATAGATAGATAGATAGATAGATAGATAGATAGATAGATAGATAGATAGATAGATAGATAGATAGATAGATAGATAGGCATTAAGAGCTCTTTATATTGTAAGGTGAACATCTGAACATAAGCAGTTTCATAAAAACTCTAAGATTGATGTACAGTGGAGTAGAAACCTCTGTGGTGTCTGCAGCCCTGACTTTATGAATCAAACTGATATCGGACGATTTCATGTTGGTGTGCACAGTGATCCTGTTCTGCCAGTTTGATTGTTGGTTCTCGTAAGCTTGGGGCAAATTGTTGTTAACATTCTCGTCTTTGTTTTGGTTGATGTGTTATGGTTTTGGATTGTTCAGATGTTTAGGTTTGAGTCATTTCCTGTTTTATTTCAGTAATCAGTCCTTACGTAATCCTGTAAATATTACTTCCTCCATTCCTGGGTTTTCCCTCCTTGGTACTTTTCTCTGCCTTCAGTAGTGTCACCTATGCATGTTTCTGTATATGTAACTGTCCTAGTGTGACGAGCTGATTGAGGGAGTCCCACTAATAATATCAGTAATCTCTTTATCTTCTTCAGCAGTTGAAGATGTTCCACACCTGAGGATGGTGCTTGTTGGGAGAACAGGAGTTGGGAAGAGTGCATCAGCAAACACCATCTTAGGGAGAAAAGCCTTTGAGTCTATAACTGCTTTTTGTTCTGTAACAGTAGGGTGTCAGAAAATAACAGATCAGGTAGACTGTCAGATCCTGGATGTTGTTGATACTCCAGGCCTGTTTGACACTGAAAGATGTGAAGAGGAGGTGAAGAGAGAGGTTGCTCGATGCATCTCCTTCGCTGCTCCTGGTCCACATGTGTTCCTGATCGTGATCCAGATTGGCAGATTCATCAAAGAAGAAGAACAAACAGTGAAAATCCTGCAGCAGATATTTGGAAAACAAACAGCAGATTATACTATGGTCCTGTTCACACATGGAGATGATGTGAACAATGAAGGGAACATAGACGCATTAATAAATAGAAATCAGCGTCTGCATGGCTTCATCAAACAGTGCGGTGGAAGATATCATGTTTTTAACAACAAAACGGAGGATCACTCTCAGGTCAGAGAGCTGCTGGAGAAGATCAAGACAATAGTTCAGAGAAATGGAGGAAAATATTACACCAATGAGATGCTGCAGGAGGCTGAGAGAGCCATCAGAGAAGAGAAGGAACGACTTCTGAGGGAAAATATAGCGATGGTGGAGCAGGAAGCAAGAAGGCATGCAGAGAAAAAGAAGAAGTTCCTGAAGGCTGCGGGGATCGGGGCGGGAGTGGGAAGTGTGTTGGGTCCACTGGGAGCAGCTGTGGGAGCAGCAGTGGGAGCTACAGCTGTAGCCATAAAAGAGAAAGAGTGTGTCACTCAGTGAATTTGATCCCATTTCACAACCTTCAACAACCTTCCTGCTCTATGTCATGTTGTCCATCCAACGATCAGCTTCTTCTTCTCACGAATGAGTTTTAGTTATTGCTGATATGATTAATGAGATACAAGAATTGTTTTGTCCACAACAATCAGTACGTCATATTGTACATAAATGTTTTAGATGACTGTGTATCCACACTGATCTCCTGACTATCAGCATGGTTTGTTCCTGGGGAATAAACACGTGTCTCTGATTTCTCACGCATCACACATACAGAAAAGATTTTACTTCTTTCAAACTGTTAATTTTGTGGATTCAATTCAAACTATTCATCCATCCATCTTCTACCACTTATCCTGGTCCATGTCTCTGGGGTGGTAGACTATGCAGAGACTCCCTGACCTCCTTCTCCCAGCTACCTCCTCCAGGTGGTCTGGAGGGAAAAACTGAAGCATTCTCAAGCCAGCCAAAGCTCCTCAGCTGGCTCCTGTGGATGTGGAGGAGCAGCAGCTGTACTCTGAGCTCCTCCTGAAGCTCATTTCTGCTGCTTGTATCTATGATCTCAGACCTCGTGACCACAGGTGAGCGCGGGAACGAAGGCTGACCAATCGGCAGCTTCACTTTCGTGCTCTCTCTTCAATGGGACAGACTGGTACATCATCCTTCCTGATAATTAAAGCATGTGCTAATGTGGAAAAGTGATAAATAGCATTATAAATTTAGAGTTTTGAGAGGTGAGAAGTACATTCATCATCTGCTTCCTTTATTTTACTCTGGTTAAAGGGTCTAAACAAGTAACAAGACTCATTCTGAGTCTGTGGCCGGGGAATGGCCGCCCGGCTGGGCTGGACTGTTAGAAAACCTCTACATCCTTCTGAGATGGATAGCAGCTAATGGTTCTTCTTTAATTTACAACACTGCTGAAAACACAATGACAACTTTTTAAAAATCTCATTCTTCACTGAGCCACAGAATCAGAACATAGTCCCAGGTTGAATCAGTTTCCACTGATCATTGCTGTCAGCTTGTAAAAGCAATAAATAAAGCACATAACTGTTAAAGTGACGCTCTCCTGGTCTTGCTGTACTTGAATCAAAGGTTTCTTTGAATGCCAGTAGCACCTCCTCAGTGATGTATAAGTGCAGACTGTGTAACTAATTGGTCCCTTAGCCAAAACCCAGACTGTGACGTTCTTTTGGAGTTAGGATGTACTTAGACCTTCAAGTGTATACAGCAGCTAAGACCTTTTACGAGAAGGTAGCTGGTGTCAACCAAAGTGCTTCACTGAGTGAGTCGTTTGGTCCTGGCTAGCAGGGGTGCTCATGAAAGGCTATAATAAGATAAGAAGAGTTGGATGGATGTCCTTCAGTCTTCTGTAAAATGAATCTCACCCTGTTGTCTTGTCATTTGACTTATCACACCACTTCAATCTGAAACTGGAGTGCCAGAGTAACTTCTATCGATAGATTCCCTAGGTGATGCAAAGGAATGTGATCCACCAATCCATCCTTCCATTTTCTTCCTCTTATATCAGGGTCAGTTGGTCTGGAACCAGTCTCAGCTGTCACAGGGTGGCATTCACATTTAGAATCACCAACTGGCCTACATTAAAACTGCTGTAACTCTTGACTTTATGATGGAAGTGTTCCTACATTTGGCTCAAATGTACAAACATTAATATATCACCAAAATGTATTTCCATTTCTTTACACTAGAAACATAGTTCCACTTTTAAAATGTCAGCATGACGAGGACATATCACAGCTGGTCAGATTTTTCACATCATCTAAACCTTTTGAAGTAGTACCATCCAGTGGTCAGTTACAAAATTATAATGCACTAAAAAATTCTCCCATATGCTCTCAGAATCCGTACTGTGCAAAAGACTTGAGCCACCCCATCACCTGTTTCCCCTGGTGCAGTGATTTATTGAAATGTACAAACATGAATGGAACTACAGCCTATACAACAAAAACAGACTTTTCATTCCAAGAGCTGACTTCAAAATTTATGAAGCACTGTCAGATCATCTTGGCAGAAAACAGAACAAAGAATAGCTTCAAGAAGGCTGAAGTGTCATGGGTTGTGGGTTCGTGATTTATTTCTGTTTATTTTGTGATTCTTTTTAGTTCTACATAGTTTAATCCTTTGTGTCTAATATTATTTCCCACTGCTTCGTAGTTTAGTTATTCTTGCTTCTAGTTCTTAGTTCCTTGGCTTAGTTCCTTTTGTGTCTTAGTCTAAGCTTCCTCCTCCCTGAGGTCCTCTGTGTTTAGTCAGTCTTGTCTCCATGTTTGTTTCCCTTTCTATCTCTGTATTTGTTTACTTTTGTCTTGGTGTCTGTGGCAGGGCGTGGTTTGCGGTGCCCTTGCAGGGGAGATGGCCGCACCTGCACGGCATCTGCAATCACGCCTCGCCGGCATGAAGAGTCTGCACTGGGTCCTGGTTAATGTTGTTGTTGATGTGAGTCGGGCTGTGAGCTGCGGAGCTGCAGCCGACTGAGTGTGGGACAGCAACCGTGAGACAAGTGTGCAATAAAGATGCTGAAAAGCACGCGAACATGGACGGGTCTGCCGTGTGTTTACTACAGACAGATTAAAGGTTTATGTATAAATAGAAGAAATTAACCTTTGCTTTGATGTATGTTTTAGTGCCACATTGCTAAATTTCCCTTTTTGAAAGAGTTTAACAATCCTGAAAATCAGAGTTTGTCTCAGTAAACAGAGAAACACTTAACTGTAATTTAAAAAAATAGACTAAACCAGAATGTGACTGCTGTCACTGTAACACAAATGTGTGCTACTGATACCTATAATTCAGCAGCTCCTTTTAATAGAATATGACATAGATATCTGACATCTCGCATCCTCTCCTAGAATTATTATCATCAGCTGCTGTGTCTGGTAGTGGTGAACTCCTGTCTATAGGCTACAGAGCTCATCCTTTGTTTAGTCTTGTTCATGCTGTCCTCACAGAGGGTTCACGTCTTAAGTCACAGAGTTGTGTCTGCATGAGAGTGTTTTTCTGACTGCTTTGCATTTTCCACAGCACCCAGAAATGTCAGATATCTGCAGGAGGTCACAGCTAGTCTGAGAGAGTGGCACAGCTTGTTCTGCCTTCCATTAATGTGCGATTTTATTCATTCACATTTAGCACTTCCAAAACAGAGACAGCTACATGACAGAGGACAGTACCCAGTTTTATCAAATGTAGGACTTATAGAGCTTATAGAGGTTACTTACCTGCTATGCTGAGTTGGCTCCCAGAAACCCACGTGGCCCAAAAGCTTAGGTTGAGTTCACATAATTAGATTAATCATTATTTAAAAATTGCACCATGAAACGCTGACATTAACTATGACAGATCTTCAGTTTTCATGTTGTGCCCAAAGCCCAAAGTTGTCAAATTCTATTTGTTTGTTGTAAAGTTCTCTTTTAGCAGATTGTGTTTTTTATTTCTTTCTATATGTGTTGTCACAGGGTAACCAAAAACCAGTTGGGGTTGGCTTACTGGAAATAATGATGTAAACACAGCTTTAGAGATGATTTTCAGGTTCTGTGCAGTACCAAGTGTCCTGCAGATGGTATTTCATGAAGAGTAACACTGCACACAAGTCTGAAAATCATTAATAAATGATTTGCGTAGTTCATGGCAAACAGAAATATTTAGATCCTCTATCTAACTGCTGCTGAAAGCACAGACAAGCAATGCCGTCACATTTCTGTGAAGTACACTTGCAGAAATGAAAAAGAAAAGACATACATAGTTGGTGTATTGCAGCGTCGCTTCGGATAAGTCTGTGTGGTCACAAAAAAGGAAAACAGCCATGAAGGCCTCCGCCAGAAGGCTTGGATTCACCTTATGATGTCACTTGGACCCAGTCTGATCATAGTGGAAACTTTAACAGGTCTTCTAAGGTCCTGTTTCCAAAATCCTGTTTGAGTAAAGGAGAAAAGTACTGACTTTAAAATACTTTAAAGTAGAGGGCACCTCTGCTGCCGAGCAATTAGTACATTTCCTCGGTGGGACTCAGGCTTAGGCTGTAGATAAAAGATGGACGTAACTGACATGTTTTTTTTTTTTTGTCTTCTGTTTTTTTTCACAGGGTGCAGTTGCATATGAAGGGGTAAGACTTTATATGGAAGTCAACATCTCTTGAGTACAGCTAATGGTTGCACTGACTTAGTAATATTTTTCTCGCTCTGATAGTGTCCACAGGCCCAAGTATGTCTGTGTGAAAGAGGAGAGAGAGGTCCTCCAGGAAGTCCTGTGAGTTTTCAGAAACTAAACACTGAGGAGTTTCATACGTGGAAAACACTATTAGCTTTACAGCTTAATCATTGCTTCATCTTAACACTTGTAATATTTCCAGGGTAGAAAAGGAGACCCAGGCTTCAGAGGGCCAGCTGGTCAAAAAGGAGCAAGGGTGAGTCGTGAAAAAAAAACAAAGCCTTTCTTAAATATTTCAGTGTTTAATTATGCGCTACTCATTGTAAGTGGGCCTCTGTTTAAAGGGGGAGCCTGGACTGAATGGAGCACCTGGAAGTGATGGTCCACCGGTAAGAAAGTAAATTTGTCCCTTGTTTTTGCACAACTGCCAAACAGCATGCCTGTTAAGAGACGAAACACCGATTTTGAAACTGTTTGAATTGTTTGCAGGGCCGCACAGGTTACAAAGGTAACAAGGTGAGTGACTGTGGCCTTTCAGCTGCTCTGTTCTCACTATTGAAACATGTCCTCAGAAAATATCTGCAGGGTCTAATGTTGTGTCGTGTGGTCTTGTAGGGGGACAGAGGAGACTGTGGCACTCCTGGGGAAAAGGGTGGCATTGTACGGTCATTTTTTTTTTTCCTGAGATGTTTCAGTAAACACCACAGACTTTGTCCATGTAGTGACATAAGTTTTATGTTGCAGGGCCCAGAGGGTCCTCCGGGCCCACTAGGACCAAAAGGAGCACAGGTAAGAGTGGCCACCAGTGTCAGTTCTGGTTTTGTTTTATACTGAATTGTGACAATTATGGACCTTGGTTTAAATCCCACATTTTTGTGAGGCTTTCCTGACTTTCTGTCTGCATTATTCACACGCATGTGAATGCATGAAATGAAAGGATAAAAAGGTGTCCATGTAATTCATGGAAGGCGACCAAACCAACTGTTTATACAAGATGGAGCCACTGAGTTGTCACCCAGTGATTTGAGGATGGTATACTTCATATTTAAAGACAGCAGATTTTAAATGATTTTGGACCTTTTTTTCCCAATCAGAAGCAATTTTCTGTTTTTTTTGTTTTTTTTTGTTTGGGGTTTTTTTATATCAAAATTTAGGTTCCATTATTTTCAAAACTCATCCCTCAGACCCCTGAAAAGTCGACATCCGACAGTCAGTTTTCTCTTCAATATGAAAAATGGAAGTGGAATTTGTCTTTTATTCGTCTTTGCACTAATGGAATGTGAATATTGGATTATGGGTAATCCTGATACTATTGGGGTTATCTAAAGCTGTGAATCCAGGCTTGCAGGATATTATTCTTTTGCAGGAACAGACTTTGTGTGATGGGATTAGTGCAGCGACCTGGCCGCACAGCAGCACTCTTCCTCCTCTGTGCTACTGGCACAGTGTCAGTATAACCTTGTTGTTTCACGAGCTAGGCATGAGAATCGAATGGCATGAAAGACATGAACGTCAATGTTAATCCTGTTGTATTTTTTATTCAGCAGCAGTGGGTTGGTTTTGACCTGCAGATCAGTCACACAGCGTGGGGGCTTCCTTTTTGATTTATACATGACTGCTTTTTGTTTGATTCATTTGAGAAGTGAAATATAAGGTTATAGATTATGTAGGTTATAAATGAGTAAATGTAGATTTGTTTTGCAGGGTGCGCAAGGACCACTAGGGGAGGTGGGTCCTGAAGGGCCATCGGGTTCTAAAGTAAGTTTCTCAAGATGCAATGGATTTTGGTTGGACTGGCTTTAAAACTGCAACAAAATCTCTTCACAGAGTTGATGTGTCACCGAAATGCAAAGTGCAGGATACAAAAATAACTGAACAATAGACGAGATTTAATAGTTGATTTAAAGAGTCGCAAAGTCTAAGAATCAAAATATGAATCAAAAATATAAAAATGAGGCACCAGGGAGGGAAAAAAACAAGAACCTGAGCACGAGAAACACTAACAGACATTTCAATAAAGCTCTACATTGAATTACATATACACAGAGGGCAGATTTATTTACAGTATGTTTTTAGTGCGATACAGCTGCTGAAGGGATACAATAGAAGTACACACTGCATCACACCATCACTGACATTTACGTGTTTTCAGCTGGTGATGGAGAAAATGACTGAATGTTTTAATGCTTGGTCCTAATGTTGCTAAGTCGCTTTTACACTGCTGGAACTGCAGCTACTAGAACACTGATCGCCTACAGGTGTAGACTATTTATTCCCTAATCAATAGAATTCATTTCTCTTTGTTCTGGCAACAGCCTCTATTAGGCTACACAACTGTCAGCACTGAGCTCACTGAATAACCTTTAGTGTTTAAATGAATCGAGTTTAAAGTTTCAGAGCTCTAATGTGCACCCAGCTGTAAAACAAATATATTCATTTGAGGTAATATGTAATTTATTTTATTGCTCTGTGTGCTGGTGATGATCATGAATTCATAAGAGTCATGATTTTCTGCAGCATTACCCTTGTGTCTTTGCAGCACCAGTGATGCCTTTCGGTGTTATATGTTTAATATTTTTAATAGACTCATTCACCCTTCCTTGGATAATGTGTCTGTTTGGAGTAGTTGGTTCTCAGTTGATCCATTTTACGCCACAGATAAAATTAAATGACATGTGAAACGTCCCCTTTTATGTGAGCGTGCTCAGAGCCCAAAGTAGAAAGCCTGGGTGAACAAAAAAAGCTGATAACCACTGTTGTGATATCTACTTTCTGGGGTTTTAGGTTTTGTCAAGCCGGCTAACTTCAAGAAAGCCTGGCTACAGTGAACTTGTTTCATAGCGTGACCCTCAGGCTTTAGTTAATTTAGGGAAATGAGAAGTTGCAGGGCAGTACAGACAGGAAGCAAAACTAAGCCTAGGCTTCAAAGTAGCCCAACGGCCCAACATGTCCACTTTGGTCTCATCAGTCCAAAGAACATTGTTCCAGAAAATTCCAGAGTTCCAGAGAATCTCCTCATCAAGCCTTGTTTGACTTTTCCAAATTATATGGAGTGCATATAGTCCTGTGAAAACTTTCTATTTTATACGACTATGTATTAAGGTTTTGGATATTTCCACAAAAGTTTCTAGAATTTTGTGAATTCATCTTTAAAATATAAAAAACCTGTTTTTGAGATACTGTGACAGTAATCTCTAAATAAAATAGTTCCTTATGAACCTAAACATTTTTATTTTTATTCTAAAATAATCCTCATAATGCTGCTTTGTACTGATCAAAAGCAGCTCTGGAAATATACTGTTTGGCTTCTTAACACTCTTTAAAGTGCAAAAATAAACCTCCAAGGTCCCCCAAAGCTCAAGAACTCACTTGTTGCAACTCATAGTTTTTCCATACAAACTCTTAAATGGATACAGTGATGTCCACTTTGAGGTTTTATTGGCAGGCATATGAGTCTTCTTCAGTTTAGGGAACTAAAAGTAATGTATCCCAAATGTTTAGATTATCATGTTAATAAAATCACGATTATTTGGTCAGACAAAAAAGAAAATGTTGCTAACTCTCACACACCATCATTCATATGCAGGACTATGCGGACACTTTCCCTGACAACATTGCATGGTCACATATCAGCTTTGGCTCAAGAAAGCGAGGGACATAAAATTGACCTTTACAGTGTGTGCCAAAGCCTAATAAGATGCTGTTGCCTCCCTCACCACAGAGCTGCCCCACTGCTTTTTAACAACATGTCTTTATGCCGATAAAATCACATGTGATTTATAGCATGTTCAAAAAAGAAAAAAAAAAGTCCAGACACTGAACGTACGACTACGGTTTTTAAGTAAGTTATGTGATCCGATGGGTTTATCTGGCTGTTTGTCTGTTTTTTTGCAAAAAGGTTGTGAACAGATTTGCATAAAGATGGGGTAAAAGTGGACATTCTACCTTCACAAATACACGCTATGAATCTGAAATAAGAAATATTGGGACACATCATCTTGATGTTCTCAAGAAAATATCCCAGATGTCTTTCTGGATCCAGAGACTGAGTTCATGCTCTGCTGTTATTTATTTTAACTTTTTTGGCTGTGCTGTTTGAGGATTATTCCTGAGTGATATATTTTTTTTCCAACACTGAGGTTGATTTACTGAATCAGTGTCATGTGAACTTTCATGTATTTTCTCATGTTCAGGGCCTTCAACATTTATGTGAAGCACTTTGAGTTTACGTGTAATAAAAAATTAAAAACGATAAAAAAATTTCCATTAGCATTATATGCAGCATTTGTTGCTTGGACTAAAGTTTCCCAGTTAGACTGCTTTGTCAGTATGCTGGATTGGATGGTTCTCTCATATATATTTCTTGATCTTTATTCAGTTTTGAATTCTACCACAGCAGTACTTTAGTTGTCCATGAATACATGGTTTGTACTGTGCAGCTGTGTATACAGCAAAGTTTCCTTGAAAGAATCACTGAGATTGTTCTTTGATTGCTTTTTCCTGTCTTATACATTTTTGCATTGACGGATTCTCATACTGAACATAACCAAAGTTCAGTGTATGTACAGATCAGCTCAACATTTTCTTTCTACTTTTGGCTCTGTGTGATGTCAAAGGGGGATGTTCCTAATATGGTCATCTCAGACATATGGTTTTGTGTATATGCTCAGAAGCTCCACCCACCTGGTTTCGAACCATCTGTTTGTGCAGGGCAGCCAATCAGAAGTTGCCTTAAAGGGGGAGGGGCTAAATAGTTTGTCAAAGGTTGAGCTGAGCGGCTACATTAAGGCCCAGTATAAGATAAATAAGGATGAACTGTGACTCATTCAGTGTTACTCTAGCAGTGTCCAATAGTAAATATATGGAGCATAGCAGGTGCCATGAATATAAAACAACACATTAAAATGATTTTATTGAATTAGAAGGACAGCTACATGCATCCGGGCACCATCCGTCATCTCGTCATTTTACATTCTGTTAACCTGTTTTCTGTGTTGTTTGCTGTACCATCACATGACACACAAACCTCTGAACCTGATTACTCTCAGGGAGACAGAGGACCCAGCGGTGCACCTGGACCACCTGGAGACATTGGTGTCGGATTCCCAGGAGCCAAGGTGACACGTTTATATTAAAATTACTATAAAAAACATAATTTAGAGTCAAAATGTCACTGAGGATGGTGAGAGATATTTCATTGCTGAAAGTCAAACAGCAGTGAGGTTTGTTTCTGTGTAGTTTATTCTTTAGTTCCTTTTATAGTTTAAGTTTTTTTTTTTTTTAGATATTTGCAAATTGTTTTATTAAATAATCTCAGTCAAGCTGCTATTAACTGTAATACACTGAATAAAAATGACCTTTTATTATTGAATTATGGTAAATTTTGTTTTTAACTTTTTACTGATTGCAGGGTGACAAGGGCAATCAGGGAAGACCAGGTCCAGCAGGTCCTCCGGGGATAGGTGAACCAGGACTCTCAGTAAGTATGAAGATTAGGATCTTCTGCATCAAGAGCTCGTATCTTATGAGTAACAGTATCGTAGCCAGCTTTTAATTATTAACATACGGACAGATGAGATAAGAGTTAGACAAAACTGACATAACCAAGTAAGGCGCTGAGCCGCTTTGTGCCACCCAAACAGCTTCAGTGTGCCATTTATTCTACAACTCTACTGGAGGGATGTTTAGCTCTTCCACAATATTTTTTCCATTTGATTTTTGATGTTACTGTGGATTATTTTACTGTGATGCACAATAATTTAGTTTGTTCTTTTAATTTGTTACCCTGTCAGCTAACTCAGACCACAGTAATCACAAGAAGAAGGTATTTCTATCCACCCTAATCTATAAGTGACGTCGCAGCTCTGTTCTGGTATTTACCCACCCTTAGATTTATGCACATGGAAGAGGTTAATTAATGCTTTATTAGCCTACAGGGCAGCAGGAAGACCCACACAGCATGAATGGAGGAGCCAAAGTGAGATGGGCTGCAAAGCAGTTTGCAGTTGGGAGGCTAAAGCAAATAAAGTAAATAGCATGTCCCATATGGGATCTGATTGTTTGTTACATCGGGGGTTGTCAGCTGAACCTTCAGCTGGCACTGAGATCAGCTGATCTGCCAGGACTTCAGACAAACCTGATAACTCAGATAAATCTTGTGTAAGTCTTGGTCGTTTCCTTTTTAAAAAAAAAAAAAAATCACCCTTTTTTGTTTTAGGTCTGCAGCTACTAAAACCTTCACAAGTATAGACTTTTATTTAAAGTTCTGTTTGTTTCAGGGACCCCAAGGATCACCTGGAACACAAGGAAATCCTGGACCTCCTGGAGAGGGGTTTCCAGGACCAAAGGTGGGAAAAGTCTTTGATTACATACAGTACTGTGCAAAAGTCTCAACTCACCCCTCTTTTTTTTTAATACTTTGTTTCCAAGGAGCCAGACTTTTTAAAATAACTTTAAAGTGGTCTTGAGGAGAATTTGATCCATCATCTAATAACTATCTGGAAAGTGTCTGATTGACAACAGCATGAGAATGATGCCATGTATGCTTCCAGTGCAATAAAAGTATACCTGGATAGAAAAGCACACAATGGAGCACTAGGAATCATGGATTGGCCATGACCAGACCTCAAAATTATTGTAGCAGTGTGGGGTCGTCTCTGCAGAGAGTGGAACAAAACGCAGCCAGCATCCAAAGAAAAGTTTTGGAAAAGAAACAGACTAATTTATATTTTTTAAAATGTATAGATCCGTGTGTGTGTGTGTGGTAGGTTTGAAAGATAGCTGTATGTAAAGTATACAGTTAAGAACAGCAATGTATAAATCAGATTTCTCATGTTTTCTTTAGGGTGATCGAGGATATGAAGGTCCAAAGGGAAGTCGTGGGCTTCCTGGTACTGGGATCAAAGGTGACAAGGTGATTTTAACTAAATTTTACTGCTGAATTCCTCATCGTCGTCTCCATGTACAGATCTGAATCTTTAATCATTGCATTTCTTCTATCCCTTTTTCTCAGGGCAATTTGGGGCCACCAGGAAATCAAGGTCCAGTTGGTGCTCCTGGTCCAGGACTTCAAGGGGAAAAGGTAAGCATTTGGTCAGCTTGATGGCTTTGTTAAGTAAAAAAAATTGAAAAGTCATTCATTATTCCTGTTTGTCAGTAAGCTGCTCGGCTAATCCTTTTGTGATGATTTCCAGTAGTGGAAATGTTTACAAGTATTTAAAGACTTACAAGTTTTTTGAATCATAAAAAGGAAAAAAGAAAATTTCTTGATGTGAAGGGCTTTAACTGTAATCAATAAACTATAATGTACATGTAATAACAGACTCAGTGAATGTGATGTAAACTGAAATATTTGTAGGCACCTGATGAGCTGAAACATCATTTAATAGAAAGATTATCGGTAACTGGTTTCGTGGAGTTTTTCCTCCAACATAAAGTCAGTCTGTCAGGTGAGCAGAGAGTTCGAATTAGAAACTGAGACATGAAATCACATTTATTTAGCTCAAAACGTCTCATCTGTTGTGTTTTATTCTAGTTTAAGCTTTCAGCTTTAGTCTTAGCTCTGGCTCAGGTGAACATTTTCACCGTCTTTCACATCTTAACTTTTAAAGAGACTTTTTGTTTTAGCATATATTATTACAAAATGGTTTTACTCGTCTGACCTTGTTAATACACAGTAAAGCTAGACTGTATGATGCCCGCTTAATTAAAATGAGTTTAACACCCCTCCATTAGAGGGAAGAGTCCAAAATTCCTTTGTAAATTCCTTTTTTCTTTTCCTTTGTG
Organism: Tylochromis polylepis; assembly: GCA_015107715.1. Taxonomy (NCBI): domain Eukaryota; kingdom Metazoa; phylum Chordata; class Actinopteri; order Cichliformes; family Cichlidae; genus Tylochromis; species Tylochromis polylepis. The sequence continues at coordinate 14,701 of VVHJ01032090.1, forward strand.
GTACACTACATCTCACATTACTTCACTGGTTTTATTTCTAATATCATTTCTTGAAGTTAAGTCTCCACCTGCGAGTGTGAAGATGGGACATTTAAGCCTGGAAAATCCCAAAAACATTAGATTAACAATAACAAAGATTTAATGTGCTGCAACTCGGTGCTGACTAATGTTTCTTTTAGAAATAAAAACTGAAACTGAAGGCAGACATGTCATACTGTCACTTTGACTTTTTCTCATTAAAAATAGATTTAGAAACATCCGTCTTCTTTCACTCATCCAGTTCAGTGTTGCACGGGGAACTACAGCATATCCCAACTGGCATAGGGGCCACTAAACAGACAACCATTCAAATTCACGTCACACCTACGGATAGTTTTACAATCTCCGATTAACGTAAACCCATCCACGTCTTTTGAGTAAACTCAACACAGAAAGGCCCTGCCGGATTCAAACCGAGGACCTTCTTGCTGTGAGGCAACGGCGCTAACCACCATGCTACAAAATTTAGGAACATTGGTTTAAAAAAAAACAAACAAAAAAAGTTATCAGTTTCATACCTTCAACTTAACTCTCTCTTTTTTTCCCTTTAGGGAGATCAGGGTCCACCTGGGTCTCCAGGACCCAAAGGAGCTCCAGGTGTTGGAATAGCAGGACCAAAGGTAAGACGCCCGATAACAGACAAGAGGTTTTTGTTTTTTTCCTTTTTGTCTCAGAAGCAGAAACAAGATAATGATTGTGAATCGGTCTTCCTCTGAATCAGAGGGTTTTAAGGAGAGGCTGCTGGTGGTTAAGACATAATTCAGTCAGTTCAGTTTAAATTAGTAACAGGGAAAAGTCAGACTTATTAAAGTGGCGATTGAGTCTATTGTATGCTATTCTATATACTATTATAATAAGGTCACATAGGAAGGGAGACAAAGGCCATTTTCCCATAGACATCTGAATGTGGAAATAATGCAGGTTCACTTGTGTAGTGGCTTCATGTTTTTTTTAGACCCTGAAGCTATGTCCATCTTTTATATATAGTCTATCATTTGTTGTGCCAGATACCATTAAGACTCAGTGGCAAACCCAAGGTATACTAATCCATGACAGAAAACAATAAGAAACAAATATCCTTCATGTTTCTGAGTGATGTTTTCTCAAGATGCAGTGCTCTGGTGTTTCAAGAAATTGATATGAATGAAACTGATATAAATTATACTAAATATATACATCTGGTTTTGAATACCCCAATGACTACGTGACTGTTTCCTTCAGGGGGATCAGGGCCTCTCAGGTGAGCCAGGACTACCAGGTGAGCGAGGTGTTGGAGAACCAGGGCCCAAAGTAAGTTCTCTTTGTCCTGCTGCACTACTCCTGCTGTTAGCTTTAAAGAAATAGTTTGACATTTTGATAACTACTTATATTCAGAGTAATATTAAGAAAAACTGACCAAAAATCCATATATAATACTGTATATGAGTATTTGGCCACACCGTTTGTGTTTTCAGTCCCATTGACACAGGTGTACAAGCACTTAGCCATGCAGCCTATTTTTACAAAGATCTGAAAGAATGGGTCTTTCTAAAGAGCTCAACGAATTTATGAATGTTGTAATAGGATGCCACCATAGCAGCAATTTCTTCTAGATATTCCTCCATTAACTTTAAGTGGTATTATTGCAAAGTGAAAGCAATATTTTATGAAGTGGAAGATGTATTTTATTTGATTTTGACAACTGCAGGCTAATCATTAATCCTGCTTCCAGCCTTCATGCTGACCCAAGCTAACCACCAACTAGCCATAGCGCCCTAATTAAAGAAGACATAATGCAGAGATTCATCTTCTCATTGTAGCTGATTGTATTCTCGTAGTTTCAACCCCTCTGGGGCGCTTGTGTGTCATTTTCCTGTTTCAGGGTGACCCTGGAGCTGAGGGGTTACCAGGTATACCTGGTGAGTCAGGAGAGGATGGAGTCCCAGGACCGAAGGTAATGAAGCCTGATGTCAGTCAGTTTTCTGTTTGTTAAATGCATTTTAAATATATCATAGCAGTCTGTCTGTCAACTGTGTCTTTTACTGATCAGGGGGACCTTGGGTTACCGGGGCCCCGGGGAGCTGATGGGGCTCCTGGTAAAGGTGTCCCGGGAGAGAAGGTAACAGTATTTCATGTCGACATTTCAGATCGGATCTCCATATCTTGTTCTAGAGGTTATAAGCACCTACCCACAGTCTGGAAGATTGTTTAAAGGTTGTTTTGTGTTATTTTGGCAGGGAGACAAAGGGGACCGAGGGTCCAGAGGCCAACCAGGTGCAGTCGGTCCTGTGGGGCCAATGGGCCCAAAGGTATGTGCATGCTTACCAGAAGCATTTTCGAAAAAATTTCATAATAATTTTACACAGCAGTCAAAGTGATATCTCCAGAAAGCCGATTATGTTCATCTGGACACTGGGAGAAACATTTAATCACTCACACTGAAGAAGTTATTTAGAGTCGTTTCTGGATTACTGAGTGTACGTACATCAAGTCAAAGTAATATTGTTGCTACATAAAATGTACCTGGTCGAAATGTTGGCCTAAACATAGAAAAAAACAAAAACAGGCTTTAAGAACCAACACGGACCAACCTGCAAACCAGAAGGATATCAGTTAATCTGCTACCATTATTAAAATATCAACTTCAGAGTGATGGGGGTGCCTGGAACCTACTTCAGCTCATAGAGTGAGTGCAAGGTACAGGTACACCCTGGACATGTTAGCGGCCCATCCAGGGTGAAAGCAGCTGTGAGGAAAGAGAGACAATATATAAAAATGTATTAAAAAATTAACAAAATGTGAAATTTTTCTGTTAATGTGGAGGACTGACACCACTGTATGCATCAGCCTCCGAAAAAGCCCATGATTAGGTATTATCATGCATTCAGGGAATGATTTTTAAATGGCTTTGTGTACCGTAATGTTTCTAATAAGTGCTTTCTCCTCCAGGGACAACCAGGAATTATGGGGCTACCAGGTCCAGCTGGATCTGCTGGCAGGGGTATAGCGGGGGCCAAGGTAAATCAAGGCTACATAACTAAAGTTGCTGTGACTTTCAGTACTAGTAACAGCTTTACTTCTGGGTTTTGTCAGGGAGAACCAGGTCCACAAGGTCCACCCGGAGCTGTGGGAGACCCGGGAATTGGTTCACCTGGATCCAAGGTCAGTTCACTTCCGGTTCACTCTTCAGTTATCTTCCCCAATCAACTATGTAAGTACAATTAAGTTTTGGTTTGTAGGGTGACAGAGGGCCACAGGGGCCCCCTGGGCTACCTGGACTAAAAGGAGAAGGTTTCCCTGGCCCCCCAGTGAGTATCAAACCAGACTGCAGCCTCCTTTATCGGCACAAGACTCCAAGTAATCACACTCAGGTTTCAATGTCAATTAAAAAAAAAAAATTCTTAGGGACTTCCCGGGGCTCCTGGCCTGACGGGAGAGACTGGACCAGATGGGATTGGTTTACCTGGAACAAAGGTAAGTAAAAAAAACTGGCATATTTTTATTATGGAGAAGTTCTCTTCACCTCTTAGGAACAATTACATAGATCATTTTATCAGATTTTGAAAACAGTTCCCCTGTTTACCCCTCAAAGCATCCTGAGGCAGCTGTTGTTGTGATTTGGCGCTGTATAAATAAAATTCAGCTGAAAGTCTTATCTTTTTCCTGATAATTATCCAAAAGCTTCTGCTTTCTTGTTTGATAAAGAACCACAAATAAAGACTTCTTCTAACTGACTTTCCTCTTATTGCTGTGTTGGTTGTGGTTTTAAACAGTTTTATTTGTGCAATTAATAAATTATTGAATTTTTTTTTCCTTTTTATTTTATTTTTTAAAATCTGTATGTTGTTTGCAAGAATGTTGAATGCAAGACTGCATGTGTGTCTGTATCCTGGAGTATGTACACTTACATGAAGCATTTTGTAACTGTGTGTTCTGAAAACTGATGCACACATAAAGCTATTATCATTATTGCAAGTATCAATAAATATTTAATAACTTACTTTTAGGGAGAAAGAGGCTTGCCTGGGCCTCCTGGACCTGCTGGGCCACCAGGAATCGGGTTACCTGGTCCAAAGGTAAACAGAAATGTAGAAAACAATGGATTTTGTCTTATTTTTGTTGTCTAAAGTAGATAGAAGTTATAAGTTTTCTTTTCCTGCAGGGTTCAGCCGGCCAAATGGGACCAACTGGTCCACAGGGGTTACCTGGAGAAGGGTTACAAGGACAAAAGGTACAGTTGTCACCTGTCACTCACATTTATTCACTTGCAGATAGCTTGATTATTGAATGTTTTTAAGAGTACATTTTAAGTAATAATGAGCCGTTTTCTAAAGGTTCTGAATAAGGGAATGCATGTTTGCTACACTCTGGTAACACAGTGATGAAAGAATTGCTGTTTCTCCAATGAGTCTAGCAAACTAAATAATGATTTTTCCAACTGGTTTGGTTGGATTTTAGCTAAGACATATGAACCTGCATTCCCTCCTTTTATGCAGTGGTCATTAGCAGCACGAGAAGCACACTGCAGTTGTTTTGAATGAAGATCTGATAGGGTCAGTAGGTTTTCCAGTGGATCTATGCAGTCTTTTAGAGACAGGTGTGGAAACAATTGTTGTCATAAACTTAGAAGTCATTATCTCACCAAGGTTAACCATAATGGTCTGAAAGGTCACACAGGGATGGGTGACAACATGAACTCTGCTGAATGTTTCCAGGGCGAGCCTGGATTTCAGGGGATGCCCGGCCCCAGAGGTCCTCCAGGACAAGGTCTGGAGGGAGATAAGGTACTATGATGTTTGCAATGTGGGAAGTGAGGAATTATTATGTAGACTAAAGTCAGCACTCAAAGTAATGCAAAACATGATGTTGGGCAGAAAGATGTGATGTGATTGTGACTGATATTTGAAGGATGGGACAGCTTTTGCTATAATGGCTTTACTTTGTCAAATATACACTGAAAAGTCATTTCCATCTACGCAACATTAACCGATTACGTCCTTCTCTTTCCACCCAGTCTACGTCCATTCTTGTTCATAGTCTCGTTACCGCATTAACTATTGTAATTCTCTCTTGCATGGTCTCCCCCCAAAATCCCTCCATAAGCTTCAATTGGTTCAAAACTCTGCTGCCCGCATTATTACCAGAACCCCCTCCCACCAGCACATCACCCCCATTCCTCAGGAACTCCACTGGCTCCCTGTGAAATTCCGGATAATATACAAGCTTCTTCTGTTCACCTTCAAGGCCTTTCATAACCTTGCCCCTTCTTACCTTTCTGAAGTGTTAAGCACTACCTCTTCTGCCCGCTCACTTCGATCATCTTCTTCTATTCAGCTTGCTGTGCCTTCTTTCTGCCTCAGCACCATGGGAAGCAGAGCTTTCAGTTGCTCTGCTCCCAGGCTGTGGAACTCTCTATCCCCAGATATCAGAAACACTGGTTCTTTCCCCCAGTTTAAATCTCAACTCAAAACCTATCTGTTCAAATCTGCATATTCACTGTAAATCTATTGTCTGTTTATTTTATCTTGTGCTTTTGTTTTTTATTGTTCTTTGTCTTTTATTCTGTTGTTAAGTGTCCTTGGGTGTCTTGAAAGGCACTTCTAAATAAAATTGATTATTATTACTATTATTAAATCTTGATGTTTCAGGTCTTATACAAGTCATTATTCACTCTCCAACTTCAGCATAGCCTTTGCTTTTTCAAACAGAGACTGAGTACAGTACACTCAGTGCCCCAGAGTCTTACTTCACCCAGATTACTTCTACCTTCAGATGCATGTATTTTGAAGGGCCCATTGTTCCTGATAAATTGCCTCTGGGGCAAAAAGCTTTGCATTCATTTACTGAAAGCAGAACTCAGTTTTGGCTGGATGGCAGGAAGCAGTTTGAGGGATGTGATGGAAAACATCAGAACTGGAGCAGACAGAGGGGGAGATCAAAAGGCATCAATCAAAAAAAAAAAAAGGCTCTGCAGGTTGTTGAGCTTCTTCAGACTCAGTGTGAGCTCTTTGTTAAAGAGAGGTTTCCCTCCTCCTCTTCCAGCTGCTCAGCCTCTGTTTTCTCTTTCTAAATGACCTTCAGCCCAGAGTTTCACTTCAAAGTCCCTCAAAGCTGCACACCTGACTGCTAATACACTGATCATGTGATCATATGATCTTGAAGGCTGACAGTGGAAAACAGCAGAAGGGGCTGTTAGGTTTAAGACTGTGGGGACAGTGAAGCAGAACCACCACAAAACACAAAACTAAACACAGGAGCACATTTACACTGGTGGGGTAAGGACTGAGGGACTCTGACCTTTGACCTGTGTGACTGAGACTGATGACTGTGTTTTACCTGCTGTCGAACCTGTAGAAGCTAAATGTGCTCATTCTCACCTCAGCTCACATTGTAAACTCTGGACTGGGTGAATAAATGAAGAGGTGGAGCATTTGGTTTCAGGAAAGAAAGAAAAGTTCTGAGAGTTCAGAGCGGTGGAAGGAGCACCTGGAACAAACTGGAGCTGGAGTCAGAGCATCTCCGCTGTTAGGACTGGCCCCCACGTGTGAGAGCGTCTGAAGAAAGATGGCTTAGGGTCGGCTCCGATCCCTCCGTGAACCGACTTTCCCCTGCCTGATGTTAGCTAACGTTAGCGGTTCATCACAGCAGCTACTTTGCTTACCTTAAGCTCCACCCATATATAAAGCAGTCCTCCCATCATGCCTTTTGTTTCTCTGAGCTGAGAATGAATGAATAAATGAATGAATGAAGTCCACGTTGGTCTGGTCTTGGACTAGTGTGAGCCATCCTGAAAAGTGAATGAGCTCCTGGACCTACTTGATACTTTCTGTCTGATGAGAGATTCATTGAGTCAGCCGGTATCCCACAATGCTCTGCTCTCTGATGGTCAGGGAGGTCTCACTGATTTTAAGTTATTTGATGAAGCAGCTGGAGGGAAGAACCACAGGAAGAGAAGAAGAAAGAAAGAGCTCCTGGAATGAAAAATGAAAGCTGAACCTTTGGTCCCACTGAAAACACGTCAATAAAAAGCTGAGAGGAGAAAGACAGCGAGAAAAGTTTCTCTGCAGCATGGTTTGAACTTTGTGTTTGCGTTCATCAGCTCAGGAAATCCATGTGTGTGGTCATTTTGTGTCTCTGTGGTCACTTTGTGTACTTTTGTCACTGCTGTGTGTGTGTGTGTGTGTGTATGTGTGTGTTCTCATGTGTTTCCCAGTAAAAGCTTGAATCAGGGCTCTGTGCTGAGGTTGATTCAGTAATCTGCCCACAGCTCCACTGGGGTGATTTGAAACAAATCTGTCCATTTAAATATCGTTCTGTCTGAGCCTCCAGGACTACAAGCTTTATACATTTTTATGAAATACAAATCTTACATTACTTTAACTCCAGCCGTGCAGACTTGTAGTCTTGTTCCTCTCTGTCTGAGGTGTTTAATGAGTCCTAGTTGGTGAAATTGCTAACAAAAAAACACAAATCTGGAGGGTGTCTACTCCTGCATGTCTCTTTAATAATGAAAAACAAAGGATTGTGCAGGTTTGAAAGGATAAAGAAGAGTCATGAATGAACAATGTGCTGTCTTGACTTTAGAGCCAGCATGAGACATCCTGAGACTCGGGACTCGGGCTGCTCTCTGGTGTCTGCCTGTAATGAATCAGCTCTGACTGATATTACCATCATGAGGCCTGGGGAGAGCAGCTGTCGCAGTGCTGCAGTGCTGCTGAACAGAGCAGCAGAAACGACACACTCCTACCCACCCCAGCACCACCTGAGGACAGAGATGCAGAGGACAGGTGAGGACTGACGCTGCAGCCGCTGTCAGAGATTCATGCTCTGACCTTTCCACCGTATTTATGATCATTACCTCCCGTCTCCTGCAGCCGCGTTTCCACAAGAGACCGCACAAAATATGAGAAGGACACATACTGTTTCCATCCAGCCTCACTACAAATGCTTCTGCGGGGAGCTGGCCGTGGATTCTTATTGGCTGAGTTCTGGTCTAAATAAACTGCAGGTAAACACAGTAACAATGATGTATGGATCCCCGGAAGGTCGTTAAATCCTCTACAACCTTCACTATAGACTCTAAAACCTCCTCACCCTCCCTTGCAAAGTCCTGAAGGTCCTCTGGAACACCATCAAAGACTTTACCTGAAACACATCAGAGGCCAAGCAAACCTCTTCAAACCTCCAATCACCTCTGTGACATCAGCAGGGACCTTTGGAGGTTCACGGGTCTCTTAACGACGTCTTCCAGGACATACAGAAAGTCTCCATGTGGGACCATTGCAAGCGCAAAGGTATTTGCTGCCTGCTCGACTGATTGATTGATTGACTGATCATTGATTGTTTGTTAAGGTTTTTGTCAGTAACAGCTCTGAGCTGATCTTCATGAACCTGTGACTCTGGATCACTTTGTCTCATTTTGTGTCTTTCACAACACTTTTTGCTTATTTTGTTTGTTTGTTGGTCAAATGAGTCTTTTTTTGGCTCACTTGGAAGAAAATCTGAATATTGTTTGGACTTTCTGACTTGACAGAACCACGAGAAGCTTCTCAAACCTTTTGCTGTTCAGGCTTTTTGTTCTTGTTTCTTCTTCATGGTCGTGGACTGAGCGGGCCAAAGGACAGCCTGTTACATTTTGGTGCAGATCCAGATCAGTGTGTTTAAAACTGGTTTTCTCCTTAAAAGCTATAATTCCCACAGTAGCTGGACATGGCTCTGCTGGCATTATCTGCTCATGCTGATAATGGGGTGTAGATGCAGGTTTAATTTGATTTCCCAGAGCAGCGTGGGTTTCCAGAGCTCGTGTGTGTGCGATGCTGTGGTACAGCCAAGAGTGCAGAGTATGAATGTGGTTTTAGTGGCTCTATAATATATCCTGGATCTAATTTAGTGCTTTGTACACCATTAAAATAAAATCATTGTCAGTGTCAGTGGGAGCTGCAGAGCAGCTGATATCAGCAAAAAGAGCTGTGTATCTGGCCGTGTGACTGAGCTGCAGTTTGGAGTTTAAACAGTTCAACAGGAGTCTGAAGTCTGAGTTGCGTTTCCATCGATTGCAGCTGATTTGTGTTAAGCCTGTTTCAAACAAAAATCCTTCTCTGCTAATTGCTGCTTGAAGGTTTTTGCTCTGAGCTTAAACTCATGTTTTGAGCTGCAGTTTGCAGATTTCAGACACAGCAGCAGATTTGTTTCTACGAGCGCTCAATTGAAACAGCTGAAAGCTGCTTTGCTCATCACGTAGAGCAGTGCGGTCTCTTTGCTCGACTTTGTGCTACGTTTAAATCTATATGCTGTTGCTGATGCATGCGATAGTGTCAGCTGGAGCTTGCAGGGGTGGTGTTGGTGTAAGTCACAGGTTAGCAAGGAGAGCTTTGTGCACATCTAGTTCTGAGAATTCAGGAGATGGCCTTTTGTGTTGTTGTGTTTTGTCCCACCGCTGATTAGCATAATTTTTGCTAATGAAGAACACCTTGTGTGTAAATGAGCTGTGCCACTAGCTTTGACAAATGTGTCTAATTGAACCCAGAGGAATGAGACCAGCTTGTGTTTGTGTTTCTTGAGTGCTTTTGCGGTTCCTCCCTGTCCTGGAGTGGGAGCGCCATCCTTTTCACTATGACCCTGTGATGGTTTGTGTGCTTTATTCCATTTTTTCTGTGGTGTTGCTGTGAAGCCTGACTTTACAGGATGAGACCTCTGAGGAGCTGCTGCAGTGGTCTTTATGGGTGTTTAAGTCCATAATGCTCCATCGTACATGATTTAATCTCTTTAAGCTTTAGGATTACATGCTGCAGTTTATTTGATCTCTACATCTTCCTAATAAATACCAGCTGTTATCTAAATTGTAATCTGGTGGTAAGAAAGTGGCTTTTAAAGTGAAGTGGCTGCAGTGATTAAACAGTGACAGTGGAGTCTCGCAGTGTAATTCAGAGGGAGAGTCCCAGCTCTCTAACTTAATTAGGTCAGTCTCTTTTAATTACCTCTCAGTCTACAGAGCAAATTAAACTTCCACTCCCTGCTTCTGCAGCTCTCATTTCTGCTTTTTCTGTGGTCAGCGAGGATCCAAGTATCTTTAATGGCTCCATTAAGGTTTTACTGCCACTTTAAAGGCTTCAAGGTCAGAGGTCAAGATGGGCCGGACGTCAGCTCTTCAGAGTCGCCAGCACCAAAATGAGTTTTAGAGAGAAAGATTTAATTCACGCTGACTGATGAGGTTTAATGTGAGAACTCTGAGGACCACTGACATCCACAGACCATCTCTCTGTCCAGCAGGGGGCGCCTCCTTAGTAAAACTCTTTCCTGGTGAGTTTCTGGTCTCAGGTCAGACTGAATCAAACATGAAGTTCACTGTGGAGATTTTGGTCCCACCAGAAGCAGACAGGAGCAGGGAGCAGGGGAGGGTTTAGTGATCCACCCTTCACCTGTCAGATTGATCCAAGTTAATGAAGGTCAAAACATCTTAGATGAGTCACCAGGACAGGACTTCACTGACTAACAGGTGACATTTGTCTGTTTTAATGCTTTTTCTTGCAAACGTCTGAAAAACTGAGACCTCCCTGATTCTCTGAGGGCCTCGAACAGCCTGCGGACTGATTCCTCTGTGAAGGAAGAAGAATTTTCACTAAATCCAGAGGATGTGAGGCTTCTGCCCTGAGTAGAGAGGCATCGACCGAGTTTGAATCCTTCCACATAATTAAGATTAGTTTCACCAAGATGGAGGAAAGGGATGTAATTAAAAACCAGCGATGTTCAAAACTAGAACCAGAAGAATAAAATCAACAGGAAGTATGTTTGTCTCTTTGGTCCTCGGCTTCATCAGAGTGCTGCCATCCTTTTAAAGTGCAGATTTTACAGTCCTGCGACGACAGTTGGATTTCACACCGCTCAAACCTCAAAAGCTCTCTACATCGCTTTCTGTGTCAGCCCTGCCCACAGCTTCCAAAAGGACCACCATGATGTGTTCACATCCAGTGCAAAGGTTTTACAGGGCCTGATTACACACAACAAACAGAAGCAGACCCACATGTCTCCCACAAGCTGAGGACCATCAGAAGTAGAGAAGGAGCTTAGCGAGGCTGGACGAGGGCAGCTGGAGCTGGTTGGTGCAGCTGATGGAGGGCTCCACGGTAAGTTATGTCCCTGTGTGATGGGACTCCTCGTGGACTCTTGGAGTGAATATTTGTTGGTTTCCTTAATGAGCGCGTCCTGTGACATTTTGCTGATGTTGCACCACAAAACTAAAGTTCTCTCTTCAAGACTCCAGGACGATTACTCATACATTTCTCCCAGCCCGTCCTTATGTTGAGGAACTGAGCTGCGCTTGACTGGCATCAGTAAGATCCTCCTCTATTTCTGATTGTCGTGGTGTGCTGGTGAAATTTTTTTAACCTCTGCTTTGTTGCTTGGTACAAAGTTCTCCTCATTTGTAATCACACCACTTGAAAACGTCACTCCCATAATCTCTGAGTCGAGCCACAACCAGAACTTTAAGTTTAACGAGCCCGTCCAGCAGCTATGTTGAGGAGGAGCCATCTGATCTCTGACTGCTCCTCCTGTTGAGGGTTTTAAAGAGAGGAACTGTTCACTGCTCCTCCTGAAACCATCTTTCATTTTTGCCTCTCTGCATGCTTCAGGACAGAAACACTGCAGGTCACGTTTTCTCGTTTCTCTGCCCGCTTGGAGCACGACGTGCAGAAGGTGTGCCGGTCCTGAGACGCTTTTCCAATATGTCCTCCTGCACCTTTATGTGCCGTTGTTTTCCTCACAGAGTTGTCACAGCTTCAGTGACCTCACAGAGGTCACATCTGCAGATATGAGCTCCCACCGACACAAAGGTCATCCAGAGAAAATAACCTGACAGCCACATAGCTCTTTACTCTGATCAGGGGACAGAATACACAACCACCATTCATCATCCACACAAACACCACGTTCACCCCGATTCACCCCACCTGGTCTGGCTCAGAGAACTGTTGATGGAAACGTCACATGCAGGAATTTGGCTTTCACTTCGATCTGACTGGACTGTCTCTGAAAAGACCGCCATGATGTCACTGTGATGTCACCATGTCAGACCATTTTCACACTGCCAAGCATCACGATGAAGGCTTTGCTGCTGTAGTGGTTTGCAGTGGAAGAGTCTGAAGTATCCAAACTTGAAGGATACTTCACGGTCAGAGTCGGACCGATATTGCTGAGCTCTTCAACCGCTCTTTTAAAACATCAGCAGAGAAAACCAACCACAAAGTACCAAACACACCAACAGTTAACATCAGCTTAATATCAGCTTGCTTCTCTTTGTAGTAATAATATCGCCACCTCTTTAAAGAGGGGATATCATTACTGTACATCACAGATCTGCTTTCCAGCTTCCTACCAGTGTGAGAGTGCAGAGAAGTCTCCCCTGTAATCACAGTACGATCATTTAAATGGGAAATGAATTAATTAATTTGATGTTCTGTACTGGTGTGTGTTTTGAGCTACGAGCACACTTGTTGCCAAATGCAGTGATCTGATTGGTCAGATCTGTTTATTTGCAGGGGAAAAATGAATACCGCAAATTCATCCAGCAAAATCACGTGCGTGGTCTGTGTGAATGGTGAGTCAAAAAAATATTTTTAACACACAAAATATTTGCACAAATTTTAAAAGTCCATTGTGCAAAGGCCCAAAGTCTGAGGCTCATCAGGGGACCGTGGATCACATCCTGTTTGGACCTCACCTGCTGGCTGATAGAAACTATTAGAAAAGATGGAAGTGCCGTTTCTCAGACAGGGAGCGATGACTATAACCTCATGATGACCTCATGTGTCATGGAGACAAAACTACTGAAAACAAGCAGCTAAACAAGCTAAACCAATGCAGCTTAACACTGATTTAAACAGCACACACACCTCCTGCCTCCACCCAGCAGCATCTCCATCACAATAAGGCAGAGGCTGAAGGTAACAGAACATAAAACAGAGTCCGTTTCCAGCTGTGATCAGGTTTTCTTTGAAGGTCCGTTTTTCTTTACATCCGGTTCTATAGTGTGTGGGTGTGGACCCAACAAGGATGAAAACTCACAGACAGTCATTAAATACTTTTAATGATAGTCTGTGAAAATAATGCAAAAGAAAACTGAATCCAAGAGGTACAAAAACCCAAGAAGTTCAGGAGAATCATGAACCAGAAGCATGATGGGAGGGATAACAATGCAGGGACACAGAGCGAAGTCCTGACCGGGCTTAGACACACATGAAGGAAACCGGGGAATCAGACACAGCAACAAAACATCTGTGAAAACGAGATGAGGGGAAGTAAAACTGAACAGCAGGCACAAAAACCAAAAAACAATCAAAACAGGAACCGACACGAGAAGAACTAAACCACAGAGAACTGAACCAACAAGCAAAATACAGACAGAACAATAAAAACCAAAACGGTCACCAGGAACAAAGATGAAGCACAACACAAGGAAAACCAAGAAAGTCCCCAACCTGAAACACTGGGTCAGTGAGCCAGGACTCTGACACATCTGTAACCAAACATCTTATTTACTTTTATTTTAAAGTGAATTCACTTAAACTTTAATGAGTTTTCATTTATGTTTTCATTGCAGGAAAACTCCAATGAAAGTGAGGCAACCTGAACAAAGAGCTGTACAAATATCTGCTTTCATTTTTAAATCTGATTGTATGATCAGATCTGATTGTAAGATGATTTTTTAACAGACTCAGAAATAAACCCTGAAATCTGGAGTTGTGACTTCTCCTTCCTTGCGTGCGGATGAATAAACAGTCTGACAGCGTTTTCAATCATGCTGCAGATTTGGAGGCAGCCGCGGTCAGAGGCTCTGCAGGAGGAGAGAGCAAATATATTTTTCATATTTATCTCACTTTGAGCGTTTGCAGAGAAAGCCAAGTGACAGCAGGTTCACTCTGTCGGCGACCTCCAGCCGTCAGACACAAATTCATTCTGTCTGCAGTTAAACTTCAGCTGCGAGGAGCCAGAGGTTGCCGCCTTCCTCTCCATCATTGCCGTCCATTGCCATCAGTCAGCGAGCGGGAGGGGAGGGGAGGGGAGGGGAGGGAGGGGGGGGGGGGGGGGTGGGACGTG
>VVHJ01032091.1:3668-14889 GCA_015107715.1 Tylochromis polylepis
AATCCGTTGGGGGGGGGGGGGGGGGGGGGGGGGGGGTTCCCTGCGACCAATTAGCAGGACTGAAACCAAATGTTCCAGAGACAGAAGTGCAGGTCAAATGCCTTATCCCCAGGGAAGTAATAATCACAAGCTAGAAAGTGATGAACCCATAATATGGAACTATGATAGGAATGGGCTCGTTTAAAGCCTGTTCATAAGTCCAGCCAATCTGCCTTATCCATTGGAAAGTAACTGTTGGAGAGTGGCGATTCTGAGGAGAGCGCTGACACAGGAATAAACTCACTCTTATAGAAGTAACGTGCCAAATTAAATCATTTAGACTCAAGCCAAATAAGAAGGTTCCTCGTACACTGAAGATCAGTGACTGGAAGTAATGCACATTAATGTTACTGACTGGCCCTTAATTGGTCTACTGAATTTACTGCTACTGTCCCTTTAGTCACAGTCTAGAAAGCCACTGCTTCACAAGAGTAGGCAGGGGAAAAGAGAGAGAGTCTTGTAAGTCAATAGACCTTTCAAGAAAGTCACTAAACTGGCAAAAAAATTTCCACCACCCCCTTTCTGCAATAAAGAACAAAATACTCATGTCATACATGATTTCACATTGATCCAATCATTACCAAAAGAGAATTAAAAACCAAGAAAAGTCTATACACAACCTAGCCAGAAGAGTACTTTTTATTCCGCTTTCCTGTAAAGAGCCATTAGCATCCTGTGACATGTTAAAGGAACTGACACTAATTGACAGGTAACACTGAGGGCCCAACCACTACTAGACACTGGAATCTCATTTACCTTGAAGCGAGCCGCTTTGTGTTTGCAGTAAAACATGTTTTGTGTGACTTAAAAATCTGGAGACTTCCCCTTGTTTGTGGAACAGACAGGTTAGGAGGAGGAGCAGCAGCAGAAGATTTGATTTGATTGGCTTAATGGCTGAGAAAATTACACGGTTTTTCCAGAAATAACAAAATCAAGACATCTGTAAACTCAGCCGTAAAGGAAAACAGCACGTTTTCATCTAAATTTAAGTCTGTTCTGCTTTTAGGTTACATAACACTTTCTTTGAAGCATTATCTTAACCCAGACATGTCTCATTATGCAATTAGCAGCGTGACCTCATACCACTCACTCCACCCAAACATTCAAGATCCCAGCTTTGCCTCCAGCCCGTGTCTGCAGTAGAGGGTGGAGGAAAAGACAAACAATGCATTCGTCTCTGCCCGTAAAACAATGTGCCTTACTAAGTGCCTTGAAAGACAAAGGGCTGCTAATGTTTAGCTATGGAATCGTTCAGCGATATAAGGCTTCAAATTATTAACTATATTATACATTTTCAGGTAATTTAGATCAGAGTTTAGAGTATATCTGCCTTTTAGAACTAATAATAGCAAGCAATAACTTATATAAACATGAAGCACTGAAACGAGATTGTCCATTTGACGCCGACATGAAGCCTAAAAGTAGATTCAAGATTCAAGATCTTTGTCATTATGGCAGCACAACAAAATTACAATTATACCAATCTCACCTGGTGCGTGACATTGAAAATAAAATGGCATCAAATAATTACATCTGTAGTATACTGTGGTTAAAAAAAAAACAAAAAACACGAGGGTACAAGCCTGAGAAACATTGCCATCGTAATGAATTGCTTTCTACAAAACTGACAATATTCAAATCAAAATCTAAATATGCTTATTGTCTCACTATGTCAGTGTGAGTCTATACAAGCATTGATTTCAGGTGGTCTTGCTGAGTTCTGAGAAGAAGGCATCTGATAAGAATGGCGCCACAGCCGTCTCAGAGCCTGAGCTCAATCTTTAATCAGAGGTCATTGTGTTCCACACAACGGCCCCAAACACATAAAAGCAGGTAGAGGAAGTGCTAAATCATACAGGCATCGGGGTCTAATTGGCCACCAGAATGAGCTCCAGCCAAAATATTGTTTTCCCTTGGCGCTATCTGCTTCCATCTCGTGGGCTTTCATAGAAACTGTGGCTTCCTGTTCTTGGGTGTTGGCCGCAGCATAAGTACAACATCCCCTAGTCTGTAAAAATAATCTCCAGGACCTTGTGTAAAGAATGAGAGGGACAGAAATACATTCTGTCCCGCAAGGAAGAGCTTCCCTTACAATTCAAAAGCTCTAACAGTTTCCCCTTTAATTTGGCCAAGAGCCGGCAAATGCTTCAGTCATTCTGAAAGAATCTGTTGATGGTCAGCACGTAATCAACTATATTACATTTATTCCAAGAAAAAATAAAATAAATAAATTACAAAAGGCATTACTCAAGTTTGTTGGCATGCCACATAGAGATACTGAGAACAGTACCTTCAAACACATGTCAGATGTGCTGTGCTACAGTGTGTGGTGTGAGTAAAAGATGATGCAAGACAATGAATCATTGCAAACTTAGCATTTACACTGCACACTTAACTTAACCTTTAACCCTAGCATCAAAAACTCCCAAAAATAATCACTCCATATTTACACACTCGAGGCAGATTAGATTCACTCCGGGTTACATTTCTCTACTCTTGAATAAAGTGAGCGTTACACAACTAACACAACTAGCGAGGAGATCAGTGAAATTTTTGCCTGTTTATTTCCGAAGAAGCTCGGTGCACAAGAATTAGCTCACCTCTGTGCTTCATAACGACATGCTAGTGGAAAGCTGTTACAATTTTATGTGTTGGTGTCCATTTTATGTAATTTATTGACTGTACACAGTTCTGATTGATCTTCAGTTATTTTAATTAGATTGCAATTTGAATTAATTTACACTGTGTTGTAATAAAGACAA
Organism: Tylochromis polylepis; assembly: GCA_015107715.1. NCBI lineage: Eukaryota > Metazoa > Chordata > Actinopteri > Cichliformes > Cichlidae > Tylochromis > Tylochromis polylepis. The sequence continues at coordinate 6,470 of VVHJ01032091.1, forward strand.
TTTATTGTTAAATGCAAGAAGATGTGACAGAAATTCATCCTTTGCTGACATCGGCTCTTTAAGTTAATTTAGTTTCAATTTTTCCTTTGTTGTTTAAATATTTGTTGTAAAAAGCATAAAAGGCATTGTACCAAAAAATTTATGAGCGTAACATGGCATGTAACATCAAGTGGAGATAGACACTTTATTATGAAATACACATAAAATTAAACATACTGCGTGCCTATATGAAATAAAGCATCAAAAGAAAACAAAAGAAAAAAAAAAAGCATATATCCAAGAAGAGATGCTCATTATTCTTGTGCCTTCACCTTGTCAAAATGGGAGATAAATGGGGGAGGAAAAAAAAGAAAATTGTCAACATTATGAAAAGTATGAAAAGCTTTAAATTATACACATGAACCTTTGTAGTGTAGTTGTTAAAAACTGACCAGCAACATAATCTGGGCAAAAAAAAAAAAAAAGTTGCTTAAATGCCATATTGTAAAGAACTATGCTGGAAAGGCTGACAGCATTTTAAGCTCCAGGGTATTTAAACATCTAGCTATGCAATTTAAATGAGTTTAGATTTTTATTAGAAATTTACTTCGAATTGTGAATTTGGAAGTACCATCTTTTATGTAGATTTCTTATAACACACTTCCAGCTAATTTACGTCATTTAGCTAAGGATTACACGCCTTATGATTGCCTGGATAATGAGTAGGTTTGAGAGAGTAGGGCTGTGCATAATTCAAATAAATAAATAGAATGATTAAAAGCCTTTTCCTCTTAACTTTATGGTTGTTTTTCCTGCACATTTAAGTTGTTTTTTTCCCCACACAAAGAGCAAGTGTTTTCTCTCTGGGTTTTGCCCTCTGTGTATCAGTGCACACTGAAAGCAATCCAACACTGCATCACTGTAAGGAAGCCTCCTGCTAATTGTAAACAGGAGAGGGTGGTGAGCACTCTGTTGAGCAGAACGCAGATCTCCTCTGTGGAGCTGCAAAGTGAAACACTGATTAGTGATGCTACATTACTCTGCTTTGTCCAAGGGCAACTGTTCCATATCAGCCAACTCTCGGAAACGCAGACGCTAACCTCAGCACTCATAAATGCCCTGCAGCTGTGTGTGATGGACGTTTTAATATAAGAGAGAGTGATTGTATTCAAATCACAGTCAAAATTACACTAAGGGATAATTAGCATTTCAGGAGTAGTAGTAGTAAATGGCGATGAAGATGAAGCACTGAGGCTGAAGTATATAGATACGCTAATGTGGCATGCCATCTGTGCTATATGCATTTATGTTAGTGATGGTCCTCAGAGCAAACACTAAATAATCATTTCTGCATACTCTTTACTGCAGAGGGAGCGCTGGTAGATGCCTGCCAGAGGGCCCTAATTCCAGGGACTGAGGGATAAAATGGTATGAGGCTGAGATGACTGTGGGTCACTGTACAGCGATAAACCAGAACAAGCATAAGGAGGCTGCCGCCTCTCAGGGGGAGAGAGGTTGTGAGACAAGCAGAAACCTCTCACTTACCTGCCTGCCTGTGCATCGGGATGACCCCACAGTATGAGGTCAGGACTAAGCAGACCATTAGCCACAGTCTGCAGGTGGAGGTGAAAGATCTCCACCCACACAGTGCCCCACTCCAGATGACATGTTATCTGGAATTATATTTCACCAGCTTGTATTATTTTGTAAGAGCTCCTATTTTAAGCCTTTGGTCATGCAGTGCCATTTTTATGGTGTGAAAACCAGAAAATGTCTGGCAGTTAGAGTCGGTGCAAAATGTACGGAGAAAACCCCCCAACTTGTTTCTAACACTAGTCGAAGTTTCTAAATCAATATAGGTCATGAAAGAAAAAGAAAAAAAAAGCATGAATGACAGTGAGGAATTTTGACTTTAATCACACAGTGGAGATCAGCCCTGCAAATCACTTGTATACAAGCTGCCTGGGACTGAGAGCCATTGTTTACCCTTGTATAACAACCTCCTACAGGCTTATGCCCTCTTCTGTTAATCCACTAGTATTAACAGAAATAATAAATGTGCAAAAACACACAGGAGATTCACTGGTCAAAAGGAAAGAGAAAAATAAAGGACAGTTGCTCTAAGTAATGGCAAGAATTATTTGTACTAGTTTAGAGAGAAGCAAGGCCCAAAAAAAAAAAAAAGAAAAGAAAAAAGAAAAAAAAAAACCTTAAATCGCTTCACACTTCCTAAACATTTTCCGAGGTTGCTGTTACTACTTCAGTGTCTGGGTAATGAATGCAGTAGAATGGCTGGCTATAGCCAAAGTTTGGGTGATTGTCTGGGGAAGGTCACAAAGTCTCCACTTTTAATAAGCGCCTTCCTCTTTGGTTCATGAACTCCCTAAAGAGATACATCCAGCAAACTCCAAGCGAACTCAGCCATTATTGCAAGATATTTAGGTAACAGAGCAAAACAGACAGTGATGGGCCATCTCTAAGACCTTCTTGGCACAGGTAAACATCACCTTTAGCCAAATTATCTTTTCGATTTGTTCCGGTAAAGTTTGACCTGAACTAAACACACATGTTTTCATCGGCTCCAGATTGCACAGAGAAGCCTCCGCAGAGCCAAACCCTTATTTTCTCAGCTTATTCACACGGTTCCAGTCATTCTTTGCCTGGATTTTTCCTCTGCCAGGTCGAGAGCAAAGGCAGAGGTAGCTTTTCAGTGTTTTACTGTTTTACAGTCTGTCAGAAAGCCTTCATAAAAACTAACACACCAGATTTCCTGAAACTTGGTGGGGTTGTGGAGCATGGCTTAAGCAACTCATTAAGTTTTGGTATGAATCTGGACCACTTTATTTAAATTTGCAAAATGTGGCATTTGCCTTGGCACGGGATAGGCTCTCTCCAAGCTTCCTTTCACTTAAAGCGCAACAGAGCTGAAAATGTGTCCATGTGTAGTTACAAGTGCGTCAGTCAGTAGATGCAGAGATAGGAGGGGTGGGGGGGGGAGTGAAAGAAATGAAAACTGAGGGAAGATGAGAGAGCAACAGTGCAGTTTTTTAGCCTTGGGTACCCCGAAACCACTAATTAGGCCACAAACTCCCAAGATTGCACATGACCACATCCCAAGATGAGTGTTAAGCTAAGCACAGCGAGCAGCCATTTTAAATCAAGCCGTAATCCAGTCCATTCCTCCCCCTCCTTACTACCCCACGGCACCCACAAGCAAAGTGCTGCTCGGAACTGAGATGTGGTCAGCATTAGGAGCGATGGATGGGGAGGGGAATTTAAGAACAGAATCGAGGCGGGCGCTCACATAAAGAGGCAGAAAATTGATTCCCGGGGAGAAGAGAATGCTGCTGAAAACCGGCTACGTTCATTTCAAAATAAAGTTGCTGTAGGCAAAATAAGAGTTTGGAAAAACAAGTTCTATATTCCCCGTCACAGACTCTAGTTATTCCGGTTTACTACACCTCACAGATACATGTATTAAGAGATCAATAAGAGGTCCATCTTGTTGTGAGTTCTAACTCACTCAAATTAAAATACAAAATTGGTGATGTCAGCAAAGTAGCTAATGGATAGTACTAAAGATACTCGTGTTTTCATGGATGACTGAAACTGGTCCTTTGCAGTCTGGTTTTAAGTGTCTTTTTTCTGCTGCATGCTGGAAATGTATTGTGTGAAAAAAGGGGGGGGGGAATAGATGGCTTTATTTATATTCCCAGCAAAGTGTAGACATTAGCCCACTCGCTCCCCCTCCAACATATGAATTATTTTTTTCCACAATTCAAACAAAGGTCCTTTTATAAACCCTACTTACCGCGGGAGTATCATTTTCACCTTTCAGCTTTAAACCTACTGAAAATAAGCAGAAATCAGAGAGGATGTTTGGGTACTGCGCAAAAGGTTTAGACTACCACACATTTTGGAATGCAAAGAACAGCTTCTACTCCAATAATTTCATGATACATCTACATTTATTTATTATCCCTTGCAGGTATATGAGCTCCAGCTTAAATCAGTCATGAGACTCTGCAAGACAAAGGATGACAGGCCTGAATGATCTTTTTTTTTCCTCCTACTCTCTACCATGAGAATATGAAGCTGGGTCACCCTAAATTAAAATAAATGTCTTTGTGTTTGCAAAAAGATAATGATACAGATTGTTTGAATTTCACCGCAGCACTTCTCAGGGACTATATTTAGTTTTCTTGAGTCAGCAACACAACAGTAGTTATAATTCATAAAGCAAAATTATAGATATTAACCCAGTCACCAAAATCTCATACATGCATTTTAATTGCAGAAAAAAAGAAGACAAAACAAGATATCACACATCCCACAGGCACAATTAGCTCTGAAAATACAGTATTTAAAAAAAAGGCTTGAACCACTCTGAGCTACGGCCCTCTCTGTGCTCAGCTCACATCCTCAGCAGCTATTACTCTTGGAGTTGTTCTGCAAGCTAAGCAGGGACAACAATGGCTACATGTTTACACAGCAAGTGTCCTTATAATTTAGAATCTAGACAGAAATCAGTGTAACTCAGTAAAGTAGAGGTAGTAGTGCGGCATAAACAATCTAACAAGCCAAGGAAAGTCAGCGAACTAGAAGCAGTGCTAGACCTCATCAGCCACTTCTATTCAGTTACTCATTGGTTTGAAGGTCTAAGTAGAATTTTATGCCAACATACCTCACTGCACTTGAACAAATGATCATAAATCAAACGTTGTTTTAGAATTCGAGGGAAGCATTACACGTCTTCCAAAATTGTGCCATTATGCCACTATTATAGCCTTGCCCCCTATAGTTAACTCCTCACCTCTAGGGGGATGTGCACTCATTACAAAGTAAGTCATCATGATTATGAGTTTAAAAATTTGCTGAACCGCAATCTAGCTCATTCTAGCTCATCAGCATAACCATATTAGAGAGGAAACCTGTGGGCTGGCAATCTCACACTTCCTCAATATTGCAGTCCCAGCAGGCCGAGCATGTCCGCATCCATTAAGTTGGACCTGAGCCACCCACTAAGCCTAATATGGTGCCACAAGGCACACTAACACTATGTGACGTCTGAAATTTAATTAATTAGGTTTACAGAACAAACATGTCAGTCCAACGCATCAATCTGCTCTAAACAAGGAAACCAGAACATTTGGCTGTGCTTATCACAGATGTTGTACTTTTTGCTTTATGTATCCAGGTGGTGCCGGCCAAAGACACTGTTCTCTGGACATACCAATGTATAAACACAAACAATTAAGTACTGCAAAATCTCACTCATATAGCATTAGCTCACGGTGCAGGAATCCCTAATTTATTTCAATTCTTAATATATTTACCTCATCTAGAAAAAGGAAACAGATTGTCAGAGGCAGTGGGAAGTAAGATGATTTGGAGCTCAATTCTGCTAAATTGGTTGCTGCCAGTGTGATACATCATGGAGAATTAAGATGCCTCTCCCCCAGCACAGAACTTCGGCAGCCATATTGGCACATCTGTCAAGGGCCCACCCTTGACAGAGACAAATAGACCAATTCTGGCACAGGAAGGCTGATCCAAACTGCTAGCAATAACCAAGATGAATAATGAGCCAGCTTGGTCCCCTCGCAAAATTCATTTTTAATAATTAGTGTTCTTACACCTCTCATTTTCTCTGAAAATGAGTGCAGGTACATCTACAGGTTGATACACACATCAGCAAGACTGGAGGAATATAGATGATGTTGTGTTAAGCTTCCATCATCACGTAGAATGCCTGCGACTATAAATGCAGGGTGTAAGACAGATGAATCTCTCTCTGTATTCCTAGGAGGAGGAAATTAATCAAGTCGCTCTGTGGGTAGGCAGTAAAGGAATCTCACAGGATGAGCACAACAAAGTTCAGGAGGACCGTTCGTTTCACAAACCAAATACTGTAAAGGAGCGCAGTTCATACTGTCGAAACAAAGAGAAAAGAGGAGGAAACGCTTAAGTAGAGAGAAAACTGATTCCTACACTTCAAGTAGAAGTTGGGACTGTAAGTCAGAGGAGAGAGTGTGACAGAATAGCTGCTTTTCTGGATAATCAACACTTGTCACTGGATAATAATCTTTGTCAGGAAGCTACCAGTACACACGTATAACTAGAAAACAATGCAGACACACACTGTCCGTGCGTTTCCCTCAAATCCTGAAATTCTGATAAAGGCTCCTCTGACCCGTTGCTTCAGGATCTAATTTGTATTTAATATTTTTCTTTCCCCAAAACAATTCTTTGAGTTATTAGTCTGTGCACACTCTACCAACCAGGGCTGATCGAGCATACTCAAGCCCTTAGGGAGGATTCACACATATGTTCAGCTTCAGTGCTTGACAGTGGGCATGTCTGACGTTTGGTGGGGGAGCAATCTTTGCTGCCACTATTGTTGTAAGCTAACAGAGCTTAGATCAGCAGCTAGGGTAAACCAAGCTAGCTCAAAAGCAACGTGGTGGTTACTAACATAAGAGATCAACTTCTCCTTCACGCTTCACGCACAAGCAGCTACCGCGCTCTCACGGGATGCTCTCATGTCGCGAGCTGATTAGGCAGCAGCTGCAGTGGAGTATTTCATTCACATTGGCCAAAAGTTAAACTTCTTCCAACTATTCATCTCGCGATGAGTAAATACAGCATCAGTAAATACACAGTTCAGCTGAGCAAGGGTTAGGATGGCATCCTGTTCAAAATGAAAGAGAGCTGGCGTTTCAAGCCTGAAATATAGACGTCTGAATCTTTGCTTTGTTTAGCAAGCAAGGACAATCAGTGTGGACACTTCAATAGTCTGGAATTTGTGAGCGGGCTCTGGGTGGGTGTGCGCAGCAGTTAGGTGACAGATCTGTTTAAAGTGTAATGACTTACTAATGCACATTTTTCACGGTTAATACAAACATATTGGATGGTAATGTCAGTAATGTCAGTCATTGGAAACTCAAACGACATCACGTCTATCTAAAAATATAATTTGACTTTAATTGGAAATTAAATTTAACTGTAATTTCCAGCTTACATTCAAAATATTTCATCCTGGGGAAAAAAATAAAAAAAGATCAAACAAATTTTTGTGTGTGTGTGTGTTAATTTGGAAAGCGAAATGATTAGTTTTACATCATGATTCATGATCCAAACCAAACCATTTCATTTTCTCAAAACAATCAGGAGGAAAATCACCACCATTTATAATAAAAAAAAACTTATTTCATCACTTGGAGCATGGCGAGCTGCTTCTTTCATTGGGGAATGAGGGGGGGGAATGTCATCTTCATCCCTAAAGATCACATCCTTTAGGCTATGCCCCATACATTACCCTCTATGCCTACTCATAGAACATCCATATAGCCAAGGACCTTTACTTTAAACTCAAGTGCTTCTTATACACGGAAGTCTACTGGGAGCAATCCTCCTCTCGATTCATTACCTCCAAGAGGCAGAGCTCCTTCTGTTGGGCACCATGACAACATGGCATTGCTCTTTTCCCTCCAGCCGTTGTAAGGGGGTGTCAAAACGCAGGAGAAAAACTGCACTGCCTTCAAAAGCACCGAGCCAATTTAAGGTTACATGAATCATAAGGTTTAACATGTCACACCTAACTAAGCAACCGGAGAGGAATAGACACATTTTTGAAACTAACCCAATCACTGGGCTCTAAAAATCAATCCTGCAGCGTGTTGTTTAAACAAATGTGTGTCTTAATAAAGATTTATTTATAGTAAGATCAATTATACAGCGGCAGAATAATTTGCAATTGACAAGTTTATCTTAAAAGCTAGGCAACAATTTTTTGCTTATTAGCTACGAGGGAATAATGCAATACACATCTCAAGAGGTGAAGCCAAAAAAAATAAAAACTAAGAAACTAAAAGCGCTTGCAGCACCAGAGCCGAGGGTTAATTCAAAACCAAAATAAACAGCCCTGGCAATCAAGAACAGTGAGTTACCTAATCTTGTTCTGTATCCTCTAAAGTACTAATTAAGTTGGATCAACATAGCAGTTGATTGAAAATGACACTTCATTCACTTCATTATGTGAGACATGAGTGGAAAGATTGCTAATGATCATGGGCAACCTCAGTGAAGTGGAATAAAACAGTTAGGCTGAGGGGAAACATAATCCACACATATCAGACAATCCCAGGCTCTTCCAGTTGCTACAACTGCTTGTCAGGGTGGCTTTCATCCAAACACCCATAACTGCTGCATGAAAGACAGTAGGAGCTCTATTCATACGAAGCACTGAGTTATTAGAAAGTTATTACTGTGAAAAATTACTGAAATGCAGAGCCTTTAGCTATGTTATTAATTTGTGGAGGTGGACTACTAGATCATCTGAAGGATTATGGTTTCAGCGTGTGCCCTTTACAGCATTTTTAATTTCACCAATTTTGCATAGTCATTTTTTCCCCCCAAACCAAAATCATAAGTTCTTACAG
>VVHJ01032091.1:14909-35300 GCA_015107715.1 Tylochromis polylepis
ACAAAAAAAAAACCCTTAAAAAAAAAAAAAAAAAAAAAAATTTAACAGTGACTGCTTCAACAGTCTGAAACGACATGTGAGATAATTCCGCAACTACAGAAAATCTCATAATACAATGGGGGGGGAAAAAAAAGACAATTTTCTTTGGGACGCTGATCTATAATTTTCCCCAACATCTAGTGCTGGTATTTCTTAACTGTGTTTTTCTTTTCCGTTTCTCATTCTACACACTGTTACAGGGGATCAGGCATAATGCTTCTGCAAATGCACGTTAAGGTACTCCAACTGTTGTGCTGTAATTAAACTAGAACAATAAATCCACAAGAGACCAATCAAAAGCAAACTACTGCATATATTGGCCAAAAACATAAAACTTATGATGAAGGAAGCCAAAGAAACTAACAGAGATGATGTGAAAACCTGCAGAGATATAAAAAGGGGAAAAATGATGCATAGCTATGTTCCTGTGGGAGTCTTACAGTGAGTATGATATCATCCCTCTTATGAAAAATGCCTCCACGAACGCTACACACACGAACACACACCCCCACCCCACACACACTCACAGCATGCCTTAAATAACTTTTAATCAAATTTCAGGGTGCAGGTTTCGAGGCTACTTTTACTGAGGTTCATAATCAAAGCACACAGGAAGGTGATGTGTCATGTGCTTCACTCCTCAATGCACTAGACTAATATGTACAAAGTAAGGGATTAGCACCCTCTTATGGAAAATATGAAGCAACAATTAATATAATTAGGCAATAAGCCAACTAACATCACTGTCACGTGTAGCCAGATTGTTTAAAGAAAAGCAAAAGCTGCAAAAATCAGTTGTCTTTTTGAAAAACACAGCCGAGTTTTAAAAAAAAAAAAAAAATCAAAATCTGATCATACCAAAATGAAAGAAAAAAAATTTTTTTTTTTTTTTTCATCACTATGTTGTATTTTTGCTTTAGCCTCAGAAATATCATTTCACATTCTTGAAACACCTCACTCCTACAGTAATTACACTGGTGGTAAAGCCTCGGTAGCACAGTGCTCCTCTATATGTTACGTGCAGTACTCGTGTGTCTCGCTCACAGTGCTAGTCTATCTATGCAGTTGCTTCTAGCTTCAGGCTAGCCCAACTGTGTGCGTTTCTTTTTACACTCACTTGCACAGAGCAAATGCCTTTAATAACCATTTAGCTGCTAAGGCACGCTCCTCTGTCCTCCATTCACAGCCTTAGCTGCTAATTACCTTCCCCAAGTAATGGCCATTTCTGTATTCCCTCAGTTCTTTCCTTTTATTTTTTGTACAATCAGCCAGCTGTCTTGACTGGTAGGAACTGGTGGTCTACAAGGACCTGAAATGAATGTCCAAAAATCAAATCATGTCAGCCAGTTGCCCATCGTGATAGTTTTTTCTTCTTTGTTTTATATAATTTTTTTGGCCACCATCCCAGCATAGAAAAACCTAGATACCCAATTACCAGCCCTTCTCTTGCCAACCATGCATATTACTCTGAACAAACACAACATATCAACACAAAAAATGAGAACTTAAGCAAGATAGTTATAAAAATAAGTATGTCAATGGTGCTGCAGGCTCTTTATTAACAATACATAACATACTGTCAAAAAATAAAGCCCTAGAATTTAACTGACCAAAGAAGCATGCCAACCCAAGCCTGATGTTCTAATTAGAAAATAAGAAGGACCTCAGCATGAATATCGAGATTGACCACACCTGAGCCCACACTCCTGTGGGACACAAAGGATGGCAACTAATTTACTAGTCTTTTAATTGGGAGGGGGGTGGCGGGAGAGGGATCAGACTAGTTGCATAGCCTAAAAGTATGAAATCATTCAAAAGTAAACAATCTAATTTATAACTAGAGCACAACTCTTTATGAATTCTCAGCAGATATTAGCCGTTTGCAAAGTACTATCATTGGCATTCACAACAGCTGATAAATGAATGTTTATAAAGTATAGAAGAGACAGGAGAAACACCTTACCGAGTGTTGACATTGTATGGAGTTTCCATTAGATGGCAATCTGCAACTACTGTTTGGAAGGTTTAAAACAAAACAAAACAAAACAAAAAAAAACCCACAAGAAAAACAGCTGATCCAAGCAAAGTGTAAACAAGTAATCCACTGCACTGGCATGTTATTTTAGTAACGACTCAAACAACTACACATAACAAATGTTACTGAAATCTGTTAGTGTTTCGTGTGTCTCAACGAAAAACAAAACTATATGACCGATATATCAGCTTTTAAAATCGTCAAATATTCGCATTTGACTTAAAAATCCTATATCACTCAAGCTCCATGTATATGGTTAAACAAGCTGTCAATACAAACATTTACAGTCTTCATTAAAAAATACTTTAAATGTCACTGAGAATATAATATACATATTATCACATTACTTAGCTGCTGTTAGCACTGCCTGGCTATCTTCTTTCCTTGCAGGTTAACGTCCGCACAGGAAGAATGTGGTTACGCATGACTTGGGTCAACTGGTCATTTCTCTTTAAACCCATGCACCAGATACTTTTCATTTTCTACATCCAAGTACTGCAGAACTGTGTTGATTAGCATGACTAATATAATAATACACGTTTACATTTGGCCCTGTTTAAAAAAAAAAAAAAGGAAAAAAAAAAAAGAGTGAAGCACTGACACTGATGCAGATGTTTAATAAAATGTGGTCAGTAATTAGTGCCAATATTTTGATTTATCTTGTTTCTACTGTCATTTATTCACCCTTGTGGTGCAAAAGAAACAAAGATATCATTATTGGAAAAAGCTTAAATGTTCCAAATCTTTTCAGCTTTTTATTCATTTCTATTTCTGAACATTTAACCAGTGCAAAATTGATGTGTGACCCCACCCCCACCCAAAAAAAAATAAACAAACAACAACAAAACAAAAACAAACAAAAAAAGGTTGCTCTCATCAGTATTTGTCACTTCATTTGCTAAAAGGCAAATATCTATATTTGGTCGATGAATGCATTCCAAACAGGACAGAAATACCAATGAAGAGTAAGACGCAGTTATAGCGTTTTACAAGAGTAGTGGACCATCTAAACTAAATCAATTATTACAACCACTAACATCATTGGAAAAAAGAAACACACACTCTGACCTTTAGGGGAAAAGAGCAGAAGCACCATTTCATGCAGCAAATGCCATATATTTGGAGTGTGGCCATTACTGAAGGTACAAATTAAAGTCATGTCAGGTATTTGTGGTGTACCACCTCACTTAATCCTTGCTACAGGTGATTTTTCACCAGGCTTACTGAGCCTGCTGCCATTACACATTGGCACAAACAGAAAATACTAAGTGGGCCAGGGCTGTGCCATATCATCTCGTCTATGATAATACTGATATAAATGTATTGCTGCTATGGCAATGCCATGTACTCACGCTGCCTTGCACGCACAACAATGAGACAAGCCCAGGCATGTCTGACAGCAAGATCTTCTGATGACAATTTCGCACCTATAAAGGAAGCCACTTCAACAACCTCGCACAAAATGCAGTACTTTTTAAATTATGCAAGAAAACTGTTCCCACTAAAGCTGGCAACAAACTTGTCTCACCACTTGAAGCAAAAAGCACACCGTCAAGCACGACCAGGCTATGAAGGAGAAGACACTAGCAGCTGGTGATGTGTGACCCAAAAGTAAACAAATGAGTCAACCAAGCAACACTTGCTGCACTCGCTAGTTGCAATCCATATGACAGGAAGAGCAAACGATGGATGGAAGTTACTGATGTGAAAAGCAGTGCTTTAAGCAGCAAAGCTCGACCCAAGACAAAACATCACAGGTAGAAAATATTTTTCAGTTTTCTTATGTGACAATACTATACAAGAGTTACAAAGTTTAATTTAACAATAAAGTAACTCAAGTGTTAAGTAGTCATGTTGTATTTGTACTTAAGATTTCCAGGGAAAACATCACTTAGGATACTTTTGTGCTTACATGTGACTTGAGCTGTGTCACTGGATATAATGCTGTGTCACTACCACCACACTACAATGTTCCTGCTGGCACCTCTTTTCAGTAGATTCACACTTCAGACTAGGAAGTGTGTCATCAAGTACAAAGATGGAAAATGCCCTGCATTTGCTTACATTTAGAAGTGCTGCTGCATGCAAGCTGCAAGCAACAATTAAGCCTTGTTCTTTATTTATTTCTTAATCAGAAATATTGCGATATAATTTTGAGGCTATAATGCCCACTGCTAAAGTGGACCAATGCCAAAAACCCGTTATATGGCATAATGTTGTATCATTATCTAGTTAAAGAACCAAAGCTGTTTATTATGATCACAGTTGAGACAGAAGCAAAATGTGATCAGGGGTTTCTGTTTTTGTAGGCTGCACAGAAAACAATGCCATATCTGAAGTGACCAGAACTCCTAAAACAGGCTCCACACACCTTGTGGATGGCGAAAGAGCAATCACGCTTGGATAGGCAAAGCAGGCATTTTTTTTTCACTGCCTTTACTCGACAACTGGGAGAGACGAGGGCCACAATCAGGAGTGACATGAATACCAAACAAACTTGACTCCAAAGTAGCCACAGTTTGGGGTTTTTTTTTGTTTGTTTGTTTGTTTTATTTGCACAATTTTCTTGCCTAAAACCACAAGACTCTAGGTTCACAACTGCAGCGCCGAGGACAAAATATTCCATCAGTATATTCATTTTCAGAGCCACGATGCACTCCACTGGCAGAGGGACCAAGTTAGTTATTTGCAAGGTGGTGTTTTTGGAACTTGGAACCTGTAAATACGATTTTACCGAGTGCTCCTCCCTTCCTGAGCTCTTCCAGTAAAGTGCCCTCCATCAAATCACATAACCCCTATTTCCCATCGGAGCTGCTTGATGGCCTACAGAGGGCTATGTTTGCACCAGGGTGTGGATGTGTACAGCTGAATGAGAAGCAATGCTCTGAAGGAACAAACTGGATATGCTTATCAATTCACCACCACAAAAACATCTTCTGCTCTGCATACAACTGTGTACACATTTTGCATCCAAGCGCAATAAATAGGAAATTTAAAGACTTTTACCATTACAAGCAGTGCCAAATGTTGCATGCTATAAAAAAAATAAATAAAATTTAAAAAACAAAACACAAATACCAAGTGCTCAGCAGGTACTCAGATACATTAACTCATGGTCTTGTAAAGTGCTGCTGATGAGTCAAATAATGAGCCATGCCATTATAAATGCATAGAGCCCACTGCTTTTATACTCTTTTTTCCTCCCCTTACAGCAAATTTGGATACCAGAAAATGGGAAAAATTTAACTCTTAAAGTGTTTAAATATAGCTTTAGCTTAGCTAATGACAAAATCTGCTTCTGATAGTTTAAATTATACCATGACATGTCGTTTTAAATATTTTTTATACATTATTTTAGCTCAGCTTCTTTCCTTATTTACAGGTTTATAACTCTAGAAAGTTTCCTTCAAGACTACCACCCAAAAAGATGTGATATCCAAATTTATACCCAACTGTGAGATTATTTACAAGCATAAGAGTGCACAGAATGAATCATTCATTAAAGTATACATCAGACAGTTCACTGAGGGCTGCTATATTCATCCATCTTCCAACTTTGTTAAGGTAAACAGCTAAGAGATTGCAATACAGAGTAAGCAAGTCTTCTCAAAAACATTCATTTATATTAAAAGCAAAGCACCAATAACACAGTTAGGAATTAAACAATTAAATTTTTATAGTACTGCTGACAGCATCCATCAGTCCTAATCTATACTTTTACAAATGAGAAAGTTAACTCATTATTTCCCGTTATGAATCTGAACATAGACTCACTCCACAATATGTCACTGCTGTTCACTCCAGAGTGCATTTGTTTAATTGCTCTTATTAAAAGCATACATCACAGGTATGCCATTACATGAATCATAAATGCTTTATTAAACCCATTTTGCTATAGCAGCGAGGAGGGAGAAAAAAAAAAAGCTTGGTGGCCAAACAGCAGGAAATAAAATGGAAAATGGTAGGTAAGACAGAAAAGGTAAGCAATTTCCCCTCCTACTTAGGCTCCGGCCAGAGCATAAATGAGAGTTCACCTGAATAGGACCAGTAGGGGTCATCAACTGTCCTCCTCTCCCTCATTACGCCTGTGCCTCCATAATGGTTGCCTCCAGTGTGGTGACCCGATGCAACTGTGGGAGGGAGAGGTGCAGGTCAGAAAAAGAAACATTTCTTTTGCAATGTAAACATATACTATGACAACTTACTGTGACAAACTTCCTGTCCCTGCAGCAGTCTGGATTTTTACTAGTTCATAAACTACTGAAAGGATTTCATGCATGACCAGCTGATCACAGATAATAGCAATAAAATCTCCTGGTTTTTTTATTTGAATAGGATTTGACAGATATTAATCAGAAGGCTTGTCAGTCGATGTTAGCCAATCAAAGATATATTAGTATCTGCGTATCTTGCTGGTAGATGCATATTGTGTGTGTGTGTGTGTCAATATTATTGAAAAGATAATAACCACATCATTTTCCTTTTCCCCCACATAAATTGTATCACATAGATCTAAATTAAAGAACACAATTAATAAAACAGCACGGAGCAAAGCCAGTATTTTCCCATGCATGAGCTTTACTTGGCCACCCAAGAATATTACATGCCACTTCAATATAAGTGGCCTCTCATTTTAGCATTTCTCCCCCCCAGCACCGTCCATCCCACCGACCAATCATTGCTGTAACATAATTCAGCTACCTCGCCAAAGAGGTGTTGTGTTCAGACGGACTCCAACTCCACTGTTTTAGACCACACCCGGAGAAGGTAGTCCTGTTTCTCCTCTGCTGTGAGCTGGAGGGTCACTAACCAGAACTGGATTAATCCAAGCTCACAGAGGCTCCAGAGCAGAACAAGGACTACCATGGCCAGATAAAGTACATAGTAATGCAGTGGGGACTCTGTACATGTGATAAGAACCTCGCTGAAGAGGCAGACACACACACACAAAGGCGTGCAGGCATACATACACACTGAACTATAAACAGAATCCAATTCTGTGAAAACACTGAAAATACAGTTTTATTTTTTGTGTGTTTTTGCCTGAAGTGTCTAAAATCCTTTGTTTAATCACTGTTGATAGAAACATCAGGTCAAACTGCCTTGAATGTGTGTTTCAAATTGCAGCTACTCTAATCATTTGAGTTTGGTAATGATCACCGTCACCAAGTTTATCCTACAACCCACTCTGGTGCCTCCTACACTCTTGCAGTTAACATTAATCACACCCTTTACAGTAGCAGTTGGTCTAGAAAAGAAACAGTCTAATTAGGCTGGACTGTCATTATGCTAACAACATATGCATGGATCTAACAGTATCACAAAACAGCTTTTGAGCTAAGCTCCAGTAACATTCAGACGGCCACATTACTAGGAGTGCAGACAATTGGTCATATGTCTTTCAGGGCACAAATGTCTTTCACTTATGGAAAATTACCAGCAAGAAATCAAAAACACTCAAAACACAATGGTATAACAACGTTAGGGGGACAAATTGTTCTTAAGCATACATACTCCCTAAAGCATGAAACCCCAAACTACAACAACCAAACTCATTGGGGAAAAAGTGCTCCAAAACAGATGCAGCCGGAGGGTTAGGGTGGAGAAAAGAAAAAATTGTCTAGTTGAAGCTATTGTCGGATGTGCACACCTAAAAATAAGAATGTTTTGTGTTGCTTTAAGGATTCAAAACTCGCTGTAGGTTTCAAAAGGTGGAGACGTGGTAATTCTGGTTCACTGTTGCTTCAAAGATGCAAGAAAGTGGGTGAGCAGATCGTTTCTGTGTAGGAACAGCAGGGCGAACTAAAAACAAAACCAGAGACGACAATCTGCTCAACTGAAAATGGAAGAAGCCACTATTACGTCTTTCAGCATACTTTCTGAATCGATTGAGATTATCCATGCTGTATTAGGTTTTGTACAGCTAGTTGGTATGTTGAATATTATGTTCTCACCACTTTACATTCAATTTGACACAACAGTAGTTAATATTACTTTTCAAATGCACTAAAGTGGCCTGTGGTTTTAATCATCACTTCATTCTCACACAACACTTACTAAAGAGTCAAAAAAAAAAAAAAAAAGAAGCAACATTTAGCACTTAGATCACAACTTAAAGTGGGCATATTTTACTCAATTGTACATCCCCAGGGGGAGAGACAGTGCCACTTTAGCCCCATCCCTGAACCCTGACTAAGGGGTGTTCTTTTGACCATAAAGTCCATCTCCCAAGAGCAACTCCCAGTCCCTGCCGGCATGCCTACACCACAGGATCTCTGCGGGTGCATGCAGGAGTGAAGAGAGGCCCAGAGGCAACAGACTCACTTGCCTCAGGGGGCCTGTAGAGCAGCTACAGGAAGGGAGATGAAGAGCAAAAGCCGACAGCCAAATGTCACGTGCCACTGAAAGCGGCTGGTTGAGAGACCCTGACCGATGTGGAGACAAGGGCAGCTGGAGGTTATCATTAATAATCCTTTCACAGGTTCAACTGCAGAAATCCTATGACTTTTAATTCTTCTATATGGATCTTGTTGACCAAGTGATTCTCCCCCAAAAAGTAAACTTGGCTGGAGCTGAACAAAACAGGCTGGGCTTTCAGGGAGGGGCAGAAGTGCACCACTGTGAAGTAAAACACTTGCTAACACAAGAAATTAAAAAAAAAAAAAATATATTATGATTATCTTGTTATCACAATAGCTAAATGCTATAATCGTAAATGAAGTTAAAATTCCTTGAATCGTCCAGCTGTATAAGAGCTAGTGCAAGAGAAAAACCCAGTAATTTCAGCACAGATCTGGTTTACACAACTGGCCTTGTTGGCAACTGTGCTCTTTTAGTTGGTCCATGTGTACCACACCAGGCAATGCAAAAACGAAAAGCTGGTTATAATAAAGCAAGAAGTCGATGACATGAAAACATAGCAACCCACACCCAGTATTTTTTTTTATTTTTTATTGGTTTAAAAATCTGTCTGAAATGTCACAATTTCTGATTGTCCACTAACATTACAATTCAGACAAAGCTCTGGCCAGTGGGCATGGTATGCAATCAAAGCCAATTGTAACATAAGCCATGAGCCACACAACATGCCAACAGTTAGAATTTCTCTTTTTTTGAGGGGACATTGCCATCAAAAATAAAAAAAATAATCCACTATGTCTTCAGTTCCTCAGATGCTGAGAGTGCACCAAGACTCAATTGCATTTGCTACTGAAGCCAACAAAGATTAGAGTGCTCCGCTCGTGGCAGAGACGTTTTAGAGTTAGCAGAAGCGGCTCTGGCAAGTAAATAAAGGGGCAGCCTATGAGGCAGCTGCTCATCCTTTGAGGGTGAGCCAAACTACCCGCAAGGTGGGCATTATGCAAATGGGTCACATAGTTACGTAGATAGGTCTCAAAAAGAAAACCTAAATAACAAAGAAGTAATTTCAGGCAGTGCAGCAGCACTGGAATTTGGGTGTTGTAACTTTGCAGATTTTTTGCATTAAAAAAAAATTACATTAAAAGAACCTCGAAAAGCATAATATGGACACTTTAAAAACACTATGTGCATTAGCTGCCTAGCATTATTTACTAAAAGAGTGAGAAACAGATCGTACTTGTTTTAATGAATTTTCTCACAAAAAAAAAAATCCCCAAAACACACAAAAAAAAAAGCTTTAATGTCTCAATTCGTAACACAAATGTGACAGGATTTCCCAGCTCTTACTGTATTAAAATACGCAACACTGCATCAGGATGTCGTAACAATAGCTATTTAATATCACACTTGTTAGTAGTCTCATGAGGTTAAAGGAAACTTTGAAACAATAGCAGAACTCTCCGGAGTCCTGAAGCCGAACCACATTTAGACACATGTTGGCTTGATCAGCATCGCCGCTCATTGAATGAACACACACACACACACACACACACACACACCCACCCACCCTCCAGCCACTTAAGACAAGCGGAGCTCTTACTAATAGTTGCATCATTACCGAGGATTAATTAAACTAAGCACAACTTCAAGCCAAATCTTTTCTTGCACTTAAAATCAGTGCACTACTGTCTCCAAAATTGGTTTCCACTAAGGCGTGAGCTACATACACACCATTTTCCAAATCAAATTCATTGCTTGGAGGGAGGTCACAGAGGCTACATAAGGAAAGGCATAAACAGCTTCTTTGTCTTTGTCAGATGTACCGATTTACCACGGGGAGTCACGGGTTAATAACAAGTGTGAAACAGAGAGGCAGGGAGTCTGTGAGACTTGGAGCATATTTGAAGGCAGGTTGTGAAACAGGAGGGCTGCACCGTCTTTGATCAGAGAGCATAGGAGACAGCACCATGTCAACAGTTTACACACATCCATGTCAGCCGTCCCCTGTGGGCAAAGGATTAAAGCCACAGCATCTCTGATAGAGCAGAGCAGACAACACAGTCGGTGCTGGGCCTGAAGGAGACTGAGGAGAACCATGCTGCAATTAAACAACATACTTAAATGTGGAAAGCACATGTGAAATACAGGTAGTCAAATAAGGCGTTTTATACCATATATTTTTGGCCTGGATCTCCCCCACCCCCCAACATTTTGAATCTCACAAAATAAAGGCTTCTAAACAACTACATAACAACAGTACACTGTGTAGCCTACAGAAACAATTTTTTCCCCCTTTTTCATCGCCCCGAGGGCAGTTAAATCATCTACACCACCATTAAGCCCTACTATTTGTTCCATAATATCACACTCAACAACAAGCCAAGAACCCCTGAGAGCTCTTGAAAAACAGGAGCCTAACAACAACCACAGGAGCATTTAACTTGCATTAGTCATTGGGGACAGAGATAAAATTTCAATCTCATCACCAGCATTAGTATCAGGTATGTGAAGGATAGTCGGGCTAGCACATCTATGTCACCAAGAGGATTATTTGAGGATGGATTAAGCTATCAAATGCATCCTGAGTCGCAATGTCTGTGTAATTTGGATAAACCGTGACAGAGCGCTGGTGTGTTTAATGAGGTAAATTCTATCATCTATGACTAAAATGCACAACGCAACTATCTGAGTTTATTACTGTAAACTGCTTAATGCAGTCAATTAATAAACTGACAAATTCTCTGCACTGATAGTTTTTGTCCTTTGCCTGTTATCAAGACAGATTTTATGGAGAACCAAAAGTGCCAAAATAAAATAATACATCATTAAAAAAAAAACAACAACAACAACAACACATTTTTTTCATATTAATTACAATATCAGTGCATTAAAAACATTGAATTAATTCACTATTTAATAAATTATTTCATGTTTCCTGTGCTGCAGTACAACATGAAATAATTTCAACTGCCACTGCAGGTCATCAGCAGACAAGTAAGTAGCAAGTAAAGACAGACCATTCCCAGATAATAGACTGATACAGTGGGTATCCCAGTGGTATAGAAAAGTTTGAAATACTACTGTTTGTGTCATCAAATACACTTAAGATTTTTTTTTTTTTTAAGGTTGAAATCTAGTGCCTTAATCTTCAAATATCTAAGCCTTTATCCAAAAGTGTTGCGTTTTCAAAGATATCAGGTCTCATTAGCCTAACAGCCAGCTCGCCTTACCAACTCTCAGCTGACCAGGTGGTCAGACCTCATGATACCCACCAAGAAAAGCCTCCTCCTGGTACACCGTTTTCACAACACACACGAACACTCACCTCTCAGTGGAGGGTGAACACAGGATATAATTCACTTCACCGGGGAATTATACTTTCCGCGTCCGTGAGTCCGCTAGGGGCCATTCAGGTCCTGGTGTCATAAATTTCACCATTAGACAGTTAGCACAAGGGTCCGTGTGGACGTCTGTGTGCCAGCCTCCTTTATGTGATCGTGTAGACTAATCTGCAGATAATTGACTTTACAGTGCAGCAATTATACGTGATCCTCAAGTGGCATAACCTGAGGATCACGTATAACCGGAATGACTACTTGGCCTTCGGGTCTCCAGCCACAACAGAGTATAATCTAGGCTTTCAGATGACATCTAACGGGTGATGTATGGATTATTTCAGTGTTTTATTTATTCCACAATAATTAAAATTGGCTGAGTTAATCATAATGTCTCACTGGAGTGCTCTCAGTATATTCTGAACTGCATCATTCGCGTGTCTTTATTTCATGATGTTCAGATGTGTTACACTTGTTTATAACAGTTTATTTTCAATTAAAAAGGGACATTAAACATATTTCAAATACAAGGAGGAAAGAGTATTTTTCACCAGGAGCAGAAACATCCTGACCAGGATGTTATGACAATGACAACCCTGCTCCATAAATAATTATCTGTTTTTATTAATTTATTCAACTCTATTCTAAACACCACCTGTCTGTTATAAGTTTTTCTACTAGAATTTAAAAAAATAAATAAATAAAAATCGGTGTTTTTTTTCTTCGATGAGCAGTGAGAGTTATGTCAATGTGTGTCATGTTTTTAACGGATCTGCTGTTGATTAATCAGTAACACTGAATTTAATATACCGGTGTACTCCAGTCCAGTCTTTATGACCTTTCAAAATAATTTCATATTAACAGGCCATTTATAGTTGAGCATCTTGGCAAAAGGTTTATAAAAATGTATATACATTTTAAAAGAACACAGGTAATTAGATCTCTTATGTGCCATTTTCACAGTAAAAATTAGTCATAATGGTTAATAAAAAAAAAAAAAAAGGCAATAAGCTATGCAATGAAGCCAAGCTTATGTTATAAAAGTATGTGACTATGTTACTGTGAGCCGTCCTCAAATCTGGACCCCTGACAGTACTTATCAAGTAGAAACTAATAAGTATGCAAGTACAAACTCTGTACTTGATATTGAGAAATTTAAATTAACCAAAGCAGTAGTGTCCACTAGATTCCCTGACAAAGTCCCCTGACTTTGATAGGTGACTGATGAAATACATTCATGATGCAATGCAGCACAGCAGGCATAAAATAATTTTAAATTGGAAAAATTAAATATATTTAATTATTATTATTATTATTATTATTATTATTATTATTATTATTATTATTATTAATTTATTTAATTATTTTATTTATTTATTTAAAATAAAATCTTGATATTTTAAATTGGTCAATGGTTCATTAACCAATTTTAATTAATTAATGGCACATTTAATTATTTAATGATGAAATTATTTATTTAATATTGGGACTTTCAGCTATCCATAACAGAAAACCCTGTTAGACGTTATTTAAAAACAAAATCCACACAAACCCAAGTCATGCAGTATGATTCAGTGCACAATAAAAAGGAGGATAATGTTTCATAATCTAAAAATGGATTTCCAAAAATAGAAGACCAGGCCCGTTTTTCATGATGTGTTTTGATTTCATCTAATGTAAAAATAAAGATCAATTGTACTTGTACATGGAGAGCCATCGGGTAGTCTATCATTTGTTCCGAACCTCAGTGGCAGCATTTGGCTTTAAAATATAAAGCTGTCAATATTCTATATTTTTCCCATTAAAGACAAATCCCATAAAAACACCAAACCCTCTAAAGCACTGACTCTGTATTTTAGCATTTCAGGCTTTACCTGCCGAGAACAAACTGGTTTAATTAAACCAGTTTCATTAAAACGACTAAATAATTACACAAAACACCTCAAGTTTTTCAGCAAACTTCAGTCATTAACAGGAGGAAACAGCATATTTGTTGAGGGGTATTTTCAGTCACAGATTTTGTTCGCTAATATTTACTTCAGCAGGACAGTGTATGTGGGTCTGACGCAAAATAAACTGCCCATGATCGTGGTAATAATGAAAATAAGTCACGAAACAACAACAGTGTGGCTTATTGATGTATTTTTAATTAGTTTTGAAAAAAAAACTATGCTGCAATATGCAACATCATGCTTTGAAAACTGAGACTGTATTTGTTAGTAGGATCAATTTAACACTGGCAGTGGCCTCTCCATGGGATTTCTTGAACATAAGAGAAACAAATTATCAACAGTCTTCAAGGGCTGCAGCGATTTATGCACTCCCTTAACAACAATTTAACCTTAAAGGGACAGTTCATAACAAAAATTAAATTTACTTAATTTTCCCTGTAGCCTATGTTGCCATTTATCCAGCTAAATCATTTTACATTGAACAGTTTTGGAGCAGGTTATCAGGTGATGGGAAGAAAACGGCACTAGCTCGGTAGATTGTTTGAGTAACCAGGTCATTATTTCTGGAAAGAGATTGCTGCTGAGTTTTTACTGCTCCGAGCATCACGAGGCATTTAGTTCCTTTATATTGAAGAGAAATAATCTCTGCAGCTGATCTCTCCAAAGCTGGGGAACTTGCATTGTCACAATCTAAATGGATAACTAGCATTACAGGCTAGGGGGAAAAGATATGCATTTTATTGTAGGGAGAATTGTTCCTTTAAAAACAGAGAAAGGCTTGTTCCAATCCCTTGTAGCACCCCCGATGTTACCCTACCCTAATATGTCTGTTTATTTCAACTTAATTATCAAAGGAAAAGCAACTTGGCTCACTTGCACCATTTCATTAACATAGTGGGTGCCTGCCTCACCATTTCACCAGGAGCTTTACAAAAGAAAAAAAAGAAAAAAAGAAAAAGAGAGAGATAAGAAAAACACCTTTTGGCAACAATAACATCCCAGAAAAGTACGCAAGCAAGGTACTTTGCATCACCATCATACCCCCTAATGAATGTGCCGATGTGTCTGAATGAAGTGGATACTGTCCAACGAGTGCGTCAGCACTGATCCATTTTTCATGTTCTCCTCCAGATTTGTCCTGCTTTAGATTCACACGGCGACATACAGACATTTTGACAGTAGTTGTTGTGGGAGAGGGAAGCTTCACTTCACCCATCCCCATTTTCTCAGCCATCCCCCTAATTAGAGGGAGAGCGAATGCATATAATTAAATGTACTAATTAGACAAACTACAGTCTAAACAACTTTTACATTATTCTGCCTGAATTCATACTCACAAGAAGTGAGCTGGGTTTTTACAGGCATCATGAGTGTCTAAAGGCTAGACTCATGCATGCAAAATCTCTATCTATATAAAGGGAAATGTGTATTCTGAAGGAGACAGCTGCTGTCAAATGGAAGGACATCTGCTTCACTTTCTGTTTAACGGATATCTTTTCGCCAAACACACGTACATTTCAAATGGCCCTTTTTTTATTTGATATGCCAAGTACCTCAGTCTATCCGCAGCGCATGGTGCATAGTTACACATCAAGCCACAGTGGTAAAAACAAGGTCGGCAATCTGACTGTGAAGCAGAGAAGCATAGAAAAATAAGTGGAGTTTGATCTTGTGAGATCATGTGTTTCTCATTCCTCGGGAAGTGGTCACACCAAGACCTCGGGAACACGAGAACTGCCAAGATCAGCCAAAGATACAGCGCAAAGGGAGCCAGGCCTTAGGGCTAAAACATCAAACTCAGAAATAATAAAACAACAAATATATTCCCAATGCAGATATTTAGAGCTACACAGCTAAAAGCAAATGAGCAGCTTCAGCAACAAGGACACCGACATCCTTGGGCAAGAGAAATGTAGTTGTATTACAGTAAAATTAAGCCCATTAGTCTGGTGCTAAAATTGTTCCGCGACTGAAATTTTCAAAATTTCCCTTGACACCTCTTCTTTTTTTTTCTTTTTTTTTTCAAAATGCATATTAGCATATCTGTTAACATGTCCAGATCCATCTAGCTTCATGTTCATCATGTTAATTGACAGGAAGTGCTGCTGCACATTCAGTACATGGCTGTTTTGTCAATGCCATACAGGGTGCTGAAAGCCTAAAATACAGCTCCACACAGAGTTGTAGAGACGGGCAGAAATGGTGAAGAGACAAAAACTCCCAGCTCACACAAGTATACAAATGCTATCAAAACACACACAATCGTGAGCATTGTGGACCACCTCCCAAACAGAAAACATTTTTTGTTTGCATTTCATTAGGAAACCTGTACAACAAAGCAAGCTGAATAGGAGGAAGGGCAAAGGAGGCCTACTCAACTTTCTCATTATGCCACACTTGCTCTGCAGTCTTTTCTGTAAACTTCTCTGGCGAAAACTGGGTAAGGCCATCTCATTATAATCAAATCCAAACGTGTCACCAAGCCTCCCCACTTGCAGTTTATGCGCATGCATTCCCAGCAGTTTTTCGCCAATTAGAAAGATATACTGTGAACATCTGTGTCACTTGCGTTTTAATATTAAATAAGTTAGAGGTGATGAGGCCTGAGCAGTGCAGTGTGTCATGTGTTTAAACCTTTTACCACAAGAAATAAGTGAGAAACGCAGTACATCAAATGTCAGACTTTGATAATGCATGTGGGCGAAAAGGTCTAGATAAAAGTCTCCAGTGTATTTAGACTTCCTTGAAAATGGAAAAAAAGAAAAAAAAAGAACAAAGTACACATCCTGACATTTATTCTCTACTCATTAGATGCCGGTAAAGAATAGAACTGTTCTATTGTCTGACCAAAGCCGGCTCTTGTGAATTAAAATTGCACGGCTTCCTGTGGGGGATTCAGTGTTTAACATTGCCACTTACGACCAGGCTGAATCTACAAGGCAAATCTATAGGGCAACGCTAGTACAGTGAATTAAGTGCATTAAGAAGCCGAAGTGTTCACTGATTGAGTGCATCAGGGCCTCTGATGAAAACCATTAACAAGATTAAAACAAATTCAGGCCTGCGACCTTTACTAGACCAGCTATAGCTTGTTCCTTTCACGGACTACAATAAAGCATCCTCAAATGTGCCTCCACACACAGTGGCAGCACTGGACATAACATCTCTGACAGTGTCAAGAAAATTTACTGTGTAAAGTGAGTTTTCAATTTTCAATATGTGGCAATTGGATCACTTAAGTGCCAAGAGCTTATGAGGTCATTCCTCAGGACACAGTGTGCAGCCCTGCATGAATTGTCTAGTTATTGATTCTGAAATAAATTCAGCTGCCTCTGGTGGATGCATTACACTCCTCACACATTACTGGTGTTCCTGAATGGTGATGGTTGATTACTGGTAATATAAATGAGTCCATCTAGGAGCATGACACCGATACCACCAGGCCAGATATTTGATCGCAGTGACTGTAGGACAACCTAGCACGAAAATGTATGTTGGCATAGCTTCACAAGGATGATTTAAAGACAAAACAATTGTCAAGTTCTAAAATATTGCCTGAATAGAGGTACAAATTCATTAAATAGTTTGGAACCAAATCAAATACCCGTAGAAATGTGCCTAGTACCAATGAAAAATACCTAACCTTCGAGTTGCTAGCCAAATGACTCAATGTTAACCGTAAATAATAGCAACTGCATAGGGCCTTGCATCACTTCCAAACAGACTTTGTATGCCTGCCTGGGGCCATACAAGCAGTCAGACCTCCTCCTTTCCCCTTTAAATGCTTTTTGATGTTGGGCTCTAATCAATACTTGAAGGCTGAATTTAGAAACGATAAATAAAACCATGAAGTGCAATGCACTTGATACATCTCCAACAGTCTCTCCAGTAGCCTTGCTAGTATGCAATGTCCACTATTCGCAGTTCATTAGGTTTTTACCCCACCCTGCATGCAGTGTAAAACATCCATCGTGGACTTCCTCAAATATTCAGAGGCATTCACAGTGTATCAGTTTGCTGCTGCACTACAATGTATTCTTTATATAGTAAAATAATATTAATGAAAAACTGGGGTTTGCTACAGTAGGATGTGTGCATTAGCCCATTTACTGAATAGTCCATGCAGTCATTGAACAGCATCCCCAATTACAAGTTTTCTTATTTAAAATTCTTGCATGATAAGGTCTGACTTGTCCTGTAGATTTCATGATACATGCTTTGGTCATATTCATGACAATGCATTTATCTAATGTCACTTTTTCATGTGGTAATTTCCAAGAAATAACAGACTTTAGAAAATTCAATAATTTCCTCACATCAAGCTGTTCTCAGTTCTCTGTTCCCATTGTTACCATTTAACTGAAAAACTGCAGTGCTTGTTTCCAGTAATTACAAACTGATTGATTTGGATTTGAAATAAATTTTTAAAATTTCTAAGATAATTTCAGAAAAATAAAAATAAAAAGATACCCTTAGAACTACCTGTAGTTTAGCTTTATTACCATTACCAATAAAGCTAATGAATTCTAAAGTGGGCACTTACTGGCTCAACATCCAAAGCAGTTTAAATTTAAGATCACGGATAAAAATAAAGCATAACTGGTCCAAACAATATATAAACGCTGATTAACTTGGGAGGTATTACAGAAGAATCCGAGTGGCATGCTGCAATAGGATGGCCACTAATTAGCCAAAAGGGATTACAAGACTGTTAAAGCACCAGTCATCTATGCCAACATATCAATCATGACAAATGAGGACATCTGCTCATAACACAGCTCCTCGACATTCACTTTTTTTTTTTTCCCTTTTTGGCCTTGTTTTCATATATGCCAGCTTGGTGATTTTGGTGCCTAATCATTGGCACTTTTCTGTTCATTCAATGTTAGGCTATCAAAAGACAGCCATAGACTTTTTACAGCAGACTCACTAAAACCAACGTGGCACGGATAGAATCTACATGTAGAAAAAAAAGCTATTTAAGGCTGATAAACAAGTGATCCAGAGCACAAAAGAGCAGGCAAAAACAAACAGCATTCAATTGAGAGGTACTTGGCTGTGACTCAAGGTAATGATTCTAATCAAACAGCATCAGAGCCAGCTTGCACAGGCATTTAGTTGCAGTTCTTATGACCGAATGATATGGTC
The DNA here is from genome assembly GCA_015107715.1 of Tylochromis polylepis. Taxonomy (NCBI): domain Eukaryota; kingdom Metazoa; phylum Chordata; class Actinopteri; order Cichliformes; family Cichlidae; genus Tylochromis; species Tylochromis polylepis. Next base: position 33,779 of record VVHJ01032091.1, read on the forward strand.
CAGAAAGTGGTTGCGTGTGCCAAATTCCAAGTTAACATAATCTACAGATGTCAAGATATAGTTCAATCATCAGTATCCCTGCAGCACGAATGACAACCATCCCAGTATATTTATGAAGCTGGAAACCAGGCAATGTTTGACGATATTTAAAGCGATGATGGCAAAATAATTTCCATCTATTGACAAATTTATGAAGCAACTAATTGCTGCTCCACCACCACTACACTGTTATCCTTCAAATATGGTGGTGGAGTTCAGCAAAATGGTGAGCCTTGCAAGTCGTAAGCTGAATACCCCCTAAGTGCCATCATCTTTATTGGAAAAAGTACTTTAGTCAGTCTATTCAGAGAATATTCACATGCTTAAATACATGATTAACCTTTTATCTCAAAGCGGCAACTTCCACTTTAACAAGAAGACACTCGGTAATGTTACTGGTACCATAAGGCCTATTCAAAGCATTTAATTCTAAACATTACAGCAACACAGATGATTGTCTTGAGATCTGAGAGGCTGAAGCAGCAGAGTGGTTGCTAGCTCCCACCTGCTTGACGCTGGCTGTTAAGCGTGGGGACAGATGAGCTCTGCAATCCCTGAGCGATTAGCGGTTACCTTGGGATAGATCTGCGCTGCTTCAGTAAACACATGTGTTGTTAGGTTTAGATTAGCTGTGACAATAACACGGAGCAGCTATCACACTTTCAGTTTATGCCGGTGTTTGATAGATAAGCGGACACACAAGAATTTGTGCGACAGCACAGCTAAAACTATCCAGGGATCAAACAGAAGGATTTTATTTTTTTGTTTGTTTGTTTGTTTTGTAAATGTTAGATAAATTCAGCTGTTTACTGTGTTGTCATAAAATTTCACTGTCTGGTGAATATGAGAGTTGTCTTTGTTGAGGAAGCATAAAACAATATCTTTCTGAAATATGGAAATGTCAAACGTAAAGGCCATGGTATTCAAATCCCTAGTTAATTAGGGTCCTACTACCAGGAGTGTTTGTGTTGAAGTACAGAAACATTTGCATTCCCCAAAGGGAAGTGTGTCAACAGGATCGATAGTGTAGTCTCTAAACTCCTGGTCTGACTTAAAAACCATCCAACTCAGCAGATCTTCTCCCCAGGAATTCCCTGAAATTAACCAACACCAAATCTTCCCACTAGCAGCTTATGGTATTTATTTAGAACATCCATTTTGTGAATGAGTGAAACATCCAAAAGAAGGCTATGAATAATGATCCATTATGTATCTAAAAGTGGCTTAGGACCACCACAGTAGAAGATGGTTAAAAACCCAATTACCCTGAACCTTTTACTTGTTGGTTTCTGGCTGAAAAGAACATCGATCTCATTCTCAACCCGAAGGAAAGAGCCTTGGGACTCATCTCCTAAGGTGTTAACTTAAGGAGTTTAATCATCATTACAACAATGGCGATTGTCTGCCCAAAAAGATTTGGGTCAGATGAAAGCACAAGGAGAGCCACGCGAGCTCAAACTCCTTAAATAAATAGGTTTTCAGG
>VVHJ01032092.1:0-38896 GCA_015107715.1 Tylochromis polylepis
CTGCCATATTCTCTGAAACGCCTTTGGAGACGGCTTATGGTTGAGAAATGAACATTCAATGCACGAGCAACAGATCTGGTTGACATTCCTGCTGTCAGCATGCCAATTGCACGCTCCCTCAATGCTTGTGGCATCTGTGGCATTTTGCTGTGAGACAAAACTGCACATTCCAGGGTGGCCTTTTACTGTGGGCAGTATAAGGTACACCTGTGCACTACTCATGATGTCAGATCAGCATCTTGGTGTGGCACACCTGTGAGGTGGGATGGATTATCTTAGCAAAGCAGAAGTGCTCACTATCACACATTTAGACTGATTTGTGAACAATGTTTGAGAGAAATGGTAATATTGTGTATCTGGAATGAATTTTAGATCTTTAAGTCCATCTCATGGAAAATGGGAGCAGAAACAAAGGTGTTGCGTTTATATTTTTGTTGAGTGTAATTCAATTCTAAATACTTAAATGAGGTATGATTGTCTTCTACTATAAGGCCTGATTATTTGCATTTCCCCCTTTTGACCCGCCCTAACGGCGGATCAGTAGTCTTTACTACCCTGTTTTGTGTCTGAAGCAGACTGCGCACAACAGATGTGATGACCGCAGGGCAGAACTGAATCAGTAGGTCCTATGATAGGTCGTCATCTGTTGGGACTTTTTGAATGGAGTTGGTGTTGGGCTCCCACTTCCAGACCTCAGAGATAATAGTGACCAGGAACTTGAAAGACTCCACAGCTGGCACAGGGTTGATTGAGTAGAAAATGTCAAGTATTGTAGTGTGTCTGGGGTGTTTTGATAGACATTTATGTGACATACTCATAAAAGTGGCTATTTTCTATGTTAGTTCTACTATTTTACATGCCAGACTTGGCAGGGGTACCAACTATGGCATGGTATCCCTGCCAGGCTTACACTGGCAGGGATACTATGATACAATTTCAGTTTTCTTTGGAAGAAGAAATGGATTTTATCCCACACTCACAAAAAATACCACTCTGAAGATCAGAGTTTAGTTAGATCAGTTTTCTCCATTCGGTGAACAGGACGGGGGAGGTGTATTTAAAAGAGTCCAAGTTATCTTCTCTTTACATTAATTTTCCAAGATTATGTGACAGACTGCAGTTCTTCATGTCTTATGTAATGTAATAGTATCAGTGAGAAAGTTTCTAGCACTAGGCTGACTAAAGTAGCAGCAATCTAGCTTGAGGAAGGAAGTTTCTTTCTCACTCACACAGTACTCTCCTGAGTATTCCCAAGCTGATGTATGTAGATCCTGCAGACACTGCATGAGCAGATTTGGTGTCACTGCAAAAATGACCTTCACGAAACATTGTTTCCATCGCAGCATTACTATGCATACACACCAAAAAAAAAAAAAAAAATTGAATATAATTGATTTCAAACAGTAATAATCCCCCATCAGGCGTCCTGTGTACAGTGCTGGATACTGTGTCACGGCAGGACATCATTTATGACGCTTATGATAAAAAAGGCCAGTGTCAACAGAGAATTTAAAGTGGTAGCATATTTCAGTGGAGTAAATAATGCATTAGACAATATATGAAGATAATGTGATTACAGAAAAATAAAGTCAGTTAACTACTATATCTTTTTGCATACTTACAGAAAATATATGAAGATATTAAAATGAAGCTGAAATTATATAAACCTTCTGGCTTGATTGAATTTCTCAGCGTCTATGGTATATATACAGTATTTGCTATTTCTTTAATTATTATTCCACCCACACGTATATACATTCTCAGGAAAGAAAAAAAACCCCACTTAACTCAACTGCAATAAAATGGCAATAAAATCATCCACAAATTCCCAGAATATTAAATAACTGCACTATTAATGCTTTATTCGTCTGTGCCAAGATAAGTCTGGGGAAAAGGAGGCAATCTGCAATGGTTTTTCCATCTTCTGATAAGCCTCAAGGGAAAAGAGCGACGAAGAAGGCGAGTGATGGGAAAAGAAAAAAATACATTGGAATAAAGATGAAAAACAAGAATAGGTGAAAATTGTTGCAGAGCATAACAGTTTGGGGGGGGGAGAAAAATTGAAAAGATAAGGAAAGGAGAGTTGTGTGAGTTGATGGAAAGAAAGAAATGGGCAGGTAACACTGGAGGTAAAGTGAAACAGTGTAAGGATGGAAAACTGCAAATACCCGGTCAGCAGAATGGACCGTGTAAGTGGATTGAGATTTCAGAGCAAAAGCAGGTTGTATTAACATTTTAATAATGAATTATTCGTATGTTAATAGCTCCTCTTTTACCTACTTGCAAGATTACAAAGTGACCTTAAACTGGGTTAAACCTACTGATTAAAACAAATTGCTGCCAAAAATCTTTATTTAGACTTTAGCTACTACTCTTTTTTTTTTTTTCAATTTGAAGGACTTAAGCAAAAATGTGTGCACTGGCCACTTTGTTAGGTACACCTGTTCAACTGCTAGTTAAGGAAAATATCATCTCAGGAAGTCAGTGCATTCAGGTATGTAGACATGGTCAAGACAGTGGGGAAGAATCATTATTTAAGTGACTTTGAGCATGGCATGATTGTTGGAGCCAGATGAGCTGGTCTGAACATTTCAAAAGCTGTTAATCTACTGGGATTTTATATCCAGTGAGCGGTAGTTGTCTGGGTGAAAAAGCCTTGCTGATGTCAGAGGTCAGATGAAGGCAACAGTAACTCAAATAGCCTCTCATTATAACTGAGGTGTGCAGAAGAGCATCTCTGAACACACAACACGTCAAACTTTGAAGTAGATGGTCTGCAGCAGCAGAAGTCCACACTGGGTGCCACTGCTGTTACCTAAGAACAGGAAACCGAGGCTACAATTCACACAGGTTCACCAAAACTGGACAGCAGAAGATTGGAAAAATGTTGCCCGGTTTGATGAGTCTCAGTTTTAGCTGTAACATTCAGATGGTGGAGCCAGAATTTAGCGTAAACAGCACAGTGAGTGCTTGGTGTTCTTGTATTGTATAGTTTTGAAATATTTCCCTGATATCCAGTCATCTAACAAATGTCTCTACCTACAGTAACTCTCATCTTCATTTACCAGGAGTACTGTCCACCATCAGTCGCCACTGTGCATTGCATGAAAAACATTCAGAATAATATCTGGATTGATATGTTAAGATTAATCTGGGGTGGGACATGTGTCTGGATTTCTCTGTGTCTTCCCACAGTCTAAAGACCTGATTATGACTCACCTTTAGCCCAGTTTCCGATGGGATAAGCTCCAGCCTCTTGTTACCTTGTGATTAACAAAATGGATGAAAGGACTGTATCAACATGTGTTTTACTTTGTGTGCTTATGTGTTTTTAAACAATATATTGTCATATACAGTGCTTAACAAATTTATTAGACCACTGCCCAATGTAAGGTTTATGCCACACCTGCCCTTAATTAACAGTACTGATAATTACCAAATATATATGGATTTATAAAAAAATGTGTTAAAAAGTATTATTATTCTTATTACTATTGTTGTTGTTGTTATTTACTTGAAATAGAAAATTTGATTTTAGTGCATGAATGTTATGCTTGAATAGGCTCTAGCCCCCCCGCAACCCTGAAAAGGATAAGCGTTAGAGGATGGATGGATGGATGTTATGCTTGATTCATTTCTGACGTCCAGTATGCCGGCTCAAATATAGAGACGTGAATTGAGTTTATTTGCATGATAAATAATAACATATTTTTTGGTTTGTTTCAAACAAGTTTTTGACAGATTTCTATAATGCTTGTGTTTTCTTGTTTTTATGACAGGTGGTCTAATAAACTTTGTAAGCTCAGCATGTGGGTTGTGTGATTTTGTGATTCTTTATTCTGTAAAAAAGAAATGGCTTTACAGGTGTGTGCCATTTCTTAGAAGGGCCACTTTACAGGGCCATGTGGCTTAGTGAGCTAATGAGAAGGTGACAGATAGTACCTCGGGAAATAAGGTCAGACCACAGGTGAGGAGCGAAGCAGCTGGAGTTTCGAATTAAGTGTATGTGCGCTGATGGAAATGCAGTTGCATAAGGAGCACTCACCCTTTGCATCTCTTTTTTCTCCAGCTTGCAAGCCCGGCTTCTTCAAGGCGTATGCTGGGAACACTAAATGCTCCAAGTGTCCTCTACACAGCTCTAGCCATGACCAGGCGGCCACCATCTGTCACTGTGATAAAGGCTTCTACAGGGCTCTCAAAGACCCCACTACCATGGCTTGTACAAGTTAGTAGAAAGCTACAAAACCTTTCGTCTTTTTCCTGCTTGTAGAAATCCAATTTTGTGACTGCTGTGCCAACATTCACCCCATCGTTTTTGTTTTTATTTTTTTTAGTTTCATTTTGTCGTTTAAGTTTTAACAGCGTGATTGAGTCACATTTAAATTTATGCCCACCAAGTTTGGACATTTCTGAGCGGTGTATCGATGAAACTGACAAGTAGCATGCTGGAATGAAACAGTCACACACTCTGAGAGCTATCCACTCAAACGCCTACACGCAGATATTTGAAGATACATTCAAACAGCTCAGATTTTTTTTCATTGTACAGGTGTGAAAATTGAAAAAAACTGAAGTTTTAGCCAGTAAATTGACACAAGTTGCTGGAATGAAGCCGGAAATGTTGAAAGCCAACCACCCACACAGTTACTGTACCTACACACTGAACACACATGCTAAGGAATAAAAATATGCTCAGCATGCTAACTTGTCAGATTATGGTGATCATGTGCCAACCGTTGCTTCATATTCAAGGTCACATGAGCATCCTGGAGAATATCCATCTCAAAAAGTGGCAAGTGCAGTCGCCAAAAAAAACAAATGTCTGTCTCTAAATACTTTTCTTCTCTCTTTCAGGGCCTCCATCAGCTCCCAGGAACCTGGTCTCACTCATCAATGACACAGCCCTCTTCTTGCAGTGGATGCCTCCCAGTGAAACAGGGGGCAGGAAGGACGTAACTTACAACATACTGTGCCAGCGTTGTAGTGAAAGTGACAGCAGCAGTGCTGTGACACAGTGTGAGCCATGCGAGCCCGACCTGCACTTTATCCCACGGCCACTTGGCATTACTGGTACCTCTGTAGCAATACTGGACTTTGCAATGAACTCTAACTACACCTTCCATGTTGAGGCTGTGAACGGGGTCTCTGGGCTGGGTATGACTGCACGCTCGCTGGCAAATGTGACTGTCACTACACACCAAGCTGGTAAGTCCTGTTCACTCAGGCGGGTCTTTCACTTTTGTTTACCAGTTCTGTTTGTTTTGCTTTTTTCAAAGGTGGTAATAACAGCAAGCAGATGTACCCATACCTGCAAATAGGACCTATATTAATACAGTTTATTTATCGAGAAAGCATATTAATGGAGCAGCCATGGAGTTACAATTTATTAATAATTTCATAAGAGATTAAACAGTTGCTGAGAATTGATGATGGATTGTAATTATCTTATCTTAAAGACCTCATACTACCATATCACCCCAGCAGACCACTTCACTCCCAGACTGCAGGCTTACTTGTGGTTCTTGAGGGTATTTAAAAGTAGAATGGGAGGCAGAGCCTTCAGCTTTCACACCCTTCTCTGGGGAAAAAGGCAGGGTACACCCTGGACTGGTCACCAGTCTGTCGTGGGGCTAACATTGAGATACAGTCACCCATTCACGCTCAGATTCACATCTATTGCCAATTTAGCATCACCAGTTAACCTAACAATGTCTCTGGGCAGTGAGAGAAAGCTGGAGTACCTGAAGAAAACCATGCAGGCACAGGAAGAAGATTCAAACCAGGCCTCAGGCTGACCAGTATATTCAAACCCAGGGCCTTCTTGCTGTGAAGCAGCAGAGCTAACCCTTGCTGCTCACTGTAATTTTGTTCTCAGGGCATTCAGTTATATATAAATAAATGTCGATCCCGATTACATTTACATAACCGTAATTATGCTTGACCTATACATTCACTGTGGTTAGACAGGAACTAATTCATACTTCATGAATATTGTTTTTTGAATTGCAGTTTAGGTTATTCATTACAGTAATGAGGAGAGGGATTTACTTTCCTCTTTCCTGGGGACCCTGAGACCTCTTAAGTCTCCATCTCTCCCTCCAGCTTAATGCGTCAATAAATGGAACGCACTCCTGACCTTTGAATTGCTGACAGAGTCAGTGTGACCTGAACCTATTCCTAATTAGTGAAACCCAGCAGACCTGGGGTCAACTATCTCTACAAGTTCACAAAGGAACATCGTCTTAGGCTTGAATTAGCAAAAAATAAGAGACCTGAAATTCAGCTTTAACCTTAAACTTCAATGCCGGAAATAGTGATGAAATAATTGATGGAGAAGGTTGAGATGAAGGAATGGAAGGACGTGGATTAATAAATTATGCTGGGATGTATGTGCACGTTTCCTCCCCTTTCAGCATGTGTATGAAGTTTGTATTGAGATGAAATCCTGATGAGGACTAGAGTTGTACTCGGTTATCTCAGCAGCTCAGACGAGACAATAAGGAGCTGTGAGTGTCTGTGCTAAATCATTGTTGTCATTATTGTAATACTGCTTTGACATTTAAGTATTTAAACCAAGAAGTGTGAATGATGAAGATATTTGAAGCTTGGAAAATGTAAACAACATATAACAGACGTAAGAATTTTTTGAAGGCTGATCCCTTTCCCATGGTCGCTCACACTGAAACTCCGGCACAATATTTGCCCGAATGTTGATTAAATGCATTTAATGTTTACCCAAATGTTGATTAAATATGTATCTAATAAACTCAAGTAAACGCTAAAGCCCTCGAAATATTTCACAACTCATTATTCATGAGCTGCTTGATCAAAATACTGATGACTTTGCACCAAAACTATCAAGCTGATGAGCTTAAATAAATGATAAGTTACGAAAAAAAAGAGTGTGGAAGAGTGTGACTCCTAAATCTAAAGCGATGCAATCAAGAGTCGATGACACTGTTGCTTCTGAGACAGAAGAAACGCGCTTGTTTGTATAGCGGTGGTGCAAAGAGAAGCTCCTTTTATTTCATAAACTCTTGTCTGCAAAGAAGAGACTGCAAAAACCAAGAGTAGGCCCGTCTTATTTAGTCTGTCATTACTCTTTGAACTGATAATTAGTGACAGCTGGTTTGACCTGCTGCGACCTCTGCCGGTTTAAACATCACCATCACTGCTGGCCAAAATGAGGAACCACGTCCTGAACGTCCTGAACTCTGATCTTTTTTTAATGACAAAGAGTCCGAACAGACGTAATCACTGGTGTGGGCATGTAACTTTTCAGATTCACACGCTGTAATTTTTACTTTAGTGAAATGCTTGCAGTGTAGTGCAGCTCAGGGTCACCTCTAAGAACACTTATTCATATTTGGCTGTGAAAAATAACCTAGAGCTGCAATGGATGGAAATCTGAAAGACCAAAAGGATAAAATTTTAAAATAAAAATAATAGGGTTTTCGTGCACACAGTGCTTAATCTTTAAATTCAAGTGTTTTCAGTCCCATCACCACATATAAAGTGAAGCGTCCAGCCAAGCAGTCTGTCTTTGCAAACATTTGTGAAAGAATCGGTCGTCCTAAAGAACTCAGTGTCCTATAATAGGTTGCCATTAGTTTGGTCCCTTCTAGATATTCCACCATCAGCTGTAAGTGGCATTATTTCAAAGTGGAAGCCTTTAGAATCCACAGCAGCTCAGCCACTAAGCAGCAGATCACGTAAAGTTACTGAGCAGGGTCACCGAGTGCTGAGGCTCATGGAGCATAAAAGTCACCAACGCTCTGCTGACTCAATAACTGCAGAGCTCCAAACCTCCTCTGGTGCTGAGCGCTTCATGGCATGGGTTTCCATGGCCGAGCAGCTCCTGTATGCGTAATATGTAGGTGCCCCAGTGCATATAAAGTAACACAGTTAACAGAATGCTGCACAGCATATCCAAACACTACAACACACGTACAGCACTTAGCAAATTTACTAGACCGCCTGTCATAAAAAACAAGAAAACACAAATATTTTAGCAATCTGCCAAAAACTTGTTTAAAACTAAAAATTATGTTGTTAATTAGTCACGTTTTTATGTCCAAATTTGAGCCGGGACTCTTGAATTTAATCAAGCATAACATTCTCAACTACTTAATTCATAATTAATATTATTAATTAATATTAATATTAATTTAATTATTAGTAATTAAATTTTTGCATTAAAAACATCATTTTGATTAAATAGCTTGCACATAGTGGTGGATTAACATTACAGAACATAAATAAATTGGTAATTACCAATATTGCTAATTTAGGGCAACTGAATGAATATGAGTGAATATGATTCAGCCTACTTGAATATGCTGAAAGGTTATTATGATTTTTTTTTTTTTTGCCCTATGGCCCAAAAATCACTCCTTAACCATTTAAATGATTCATGAATTGTCAAAATCTTGACCAATAATGTTCTTTTAATTGATAAATCGGCTAATCATTATATTATATAATACTGATCATGCTCATCATGATTTCCATTTAATAAAACAGAAAGTAAAGTTTAATATAATTAATTATTATTATCTCATTATTTTTCATTATTTAAAAGTAGACATAGGAAAAAAAATCTAAACCTGTTAAAAAAAATATGTGTCATTATTTTAACATCTCAAGTCCAATTATCACCAAAGTCAGGAGGATTCATTTCCTGGGAAATGCCTCTACCAAAATCCACATTTCATAGTAGTCTGTTTAATACTTGTTGAGCCTTTTCAGTCTTAACCAAAGTGGTGAGCCAGCCAATCAACCAGCTCATTAGGGTGACTCTTCAAACTGTGATCCAGATTAAAACCTGTGCCCATGTGTAGAATTTGCTGGCTTTCTGTGTCAAAAGCAGTGAGACGCAATAAGAATGAAGCAGCATTAATGATGAAGTGACAACAAGGAGTCCAGACAGTTATAAGATCATATTTATGCTCCTGATCATTAAGAAAGTACTTCACAGTCATTCCTCATAATTCTCTTTAGTATACAGGGAGAAATAATGTGTCAAGGTTTTTATTTTTACAAACTGAAATGTGTGCTGATGGGCTGTCATCATACCATGCAAACCAGATGTCAGGTGTGTATGTGTCATGCCTGGCACCCATCTCTCTGGCAAAGGCAGCAAGCCCAGTGGGAGGAAGTTGGAATGCAAAAATAATCTCCATAGCAGAAGAGAAGCAGCCTGTGGGGATGTTCCCATTAGGATGTTTAGAGTGGATTAACTTGTCAAACTGCCTTTCCTCAGTAGACATACTGTACACACACACACACACACACACACATACACAGACACACACACACACAGAGCCAGGAACACACACACAAACAAGCAGGCAAACAAATTCATACAAATATGACATTTGCACACATGTATCAGCCACACTTTCACATAGTGTGTTGGTCATTTCCTCAGCTCGTTCGTGTTACCGCATCTGCATTTTCTTATCTTACTCCTCTGAAAAGAAACCAGAAATACTCACTTTTCTTTGATTGTTGATTGATACAACACATATACCGTAGCTCTGTTACGGAGATTACAGCAGTTTCTTTGTTGTGGTTTGGATAAATAAGAGTGATCATGTTCTGCATATTTTACATGACAAATGGGCAAAATTTAAAAAATAAGGAATAAGGAAAATAAGGAAAGGTTGAATTATTGAATCTGTACTTCACTGCAATGAGACATTCGCTTGAGTCAACAGCTGATTCACAGCGTAACATGGGCTGATTTTTTTTAAGCAAATTTAAATAAACAAGCAATATCCATGCGACATTTAATGTAAGCCACTTTAGTAGGGACCCCTTTCTAATACTGTGTTGGAAAAGCTTTTGCTTTCAGAAGTGCCTTAATTCTTCATGGTTTAGATCCAACAAGGTGCTGGAAGGTGATCCTCTGGGATTTTTGGCCCATTTTTAGCTTGAGATTTGTCAGCTGTGTATTCATGATGAGGACACAGTCAGCAACAATACTCAGTGTGCCAAGAAAATATCTCCCACACCATTACACCATCAACAACCTAAACTTATGATACAAGGAATGACGAATTTATGTTTTGTCGATGTTTACACCAAATCCTTACTGTACCATGTAATTGTCACAGCAGAAATGGATACACCAGGCCAGGCAACAGTTTTCCTTTCTTCTAATTTTTGGTGAGCTGGTGTGAATTGACAGAAGTGGTACCCTTTGTGGTTTTCTGCTGCTGTAGCCCATCTGCCTCAAGATTCAGTGTCTTCTCCATACAGAGATGGCCTTATGCTTATAACATTTGGTTTCTTTGGTTTCTGTTACATGTTAATGTTACTGTTTTCTATCAGTTCAAAGCATTCCAATGAGTCTCCTCTGACCTCTGGCAGATAACTGCTCACTGGATATTTTCTCTGTAAATGGTTGTGTGGGAAAATCCCATCATATCAGCAGTTTCTCAAGCACTCATGCAGCCCATCTGGCACCAACAACCATGCCACGTTCAAAGATACTTAAACCACCTTTCTTCTTTATTCTGATGCTCAGTTTGAACTTCAAAAGGTTATCGTGACCATGTCTTCACACCTAAATGCACCGAGTTACTACTGTGTTGGTTACTTTGTAACTAACAAAGGGGCCTGTTGGTGTGTCTATGAATTAGCTGCACATTAAGAAAAATATTCCAGGAAGCTCTTTCATGCTGGGTTTTTTTAATCTTTTTTTTTTTTAAAACTCTTCAAACCGCTATGTAGGTTTAAAATAAATTCAACTAAAGTGGGATGTTCATGGAATGAAAAACGCTGTCTGCTTAAGCTTTTTTTTTGGGGGGGGGGACTGTGGATCGACAGCCTCATTACCAGTTAAAACAGATGCTGCAAGGTGATTCGTATAATTGATTGTGATATTATGGCAATTATGAAATAATAGACAATTAAAAGCAGAATGAAAATATTAACTGGATTATTTAGTGAGAGGGAAGTAGCAATATATTTTCTGTTACCCTTCCATCATTGGTAAATTGTTTATTAATGACTCATTATGCTGCTAATATGTTAAAGCTATTAATCAGAATTAGTAATCGTTTCTCTTCTCAGTTCCCAGGGTGCTTATTTAACCTTGAAAAGTTAAATGCCCGGTTAAGGTGCCACTTTGTCTTTGAAAAGAATAGTTTTCATTGACTCAGATGAGATATCGTGGAGATATTCAGTTAATCAATTGCCAAGCTTTTTTTTTAATGTCATGGTGTCTCAGTTGCTCATCTCAATGACTATCTTTGCATTCTTCTCTCCATAGTTTGTTTCACTGCACAGGTGAAGGTCATCAGCTGTTGTCCTCTCACCTCTAAAGGCAGCAATGCGTTGCAGAGCGAGCACGATGATCTCTGTATTTATGCAGAGTGAACTGCACTCTGCTCTGAGTTCGCTGTAGTTGATGCTCAGCAGAGGATTTCTCATTGAAGATGCCTCCCACAAAGTTCACTGCAGTATTCTGTGAGGAGGCACAGAGAAAATCACTGCGTATTTGTGTAAGGTGTTTGCTGCACAGATTAAAAATGTCCACCTGCAATATTTGTGGACAGCCACAAATATAGACCAACTCTGGGTTAATAGCAAACCTAACATAAAAAAAGAAAGCCCAGCAGAGGCGGAACATGTCATCTGTTAAGCCTGTCAAAATGTGGGTTGCAGAATCACAGCACAGAAGAATCACTTGTATTGAATTATATATTAAATTGAATCAAACCATTATCAGAATATGAGATTTAATGAAGCACTGAACCTTTGCTGAAATAATTGAACTCAAATAACTGCTGGTTTAAATTATGAAGTCACCTAAGATTTTCCCACATTGTCTTTTAGTTTATCCCAGACTGATCTGCTGTTCTACTCTTCATGACTTGTCTTCATCATAGTAGTTCTTAAATCCAGAAGATTACTTATTAACAAGAAATCACAAACAGCTTTCAATGGTGGTTAAATAAATTATATCTGACTATAGCTGACCAATTTTCCAAAGGGCACAATGTCAATAAAAATGTTATAAATGAATTCAAAATTTGATTTCAGTGTAGCTTTTCACCAACAATGAGACTGTTTTGCCAAATTTTACAGCACCTATATTAGAGGTATTGAAAAGCTAATATCAATCAATAGTTTAATTTGCCTTTTTTTTAAGGAATGTGGAAAGAATGTGGAAGACATGAAAAATGAATTTCTCACAGCATTTTATGCAGTCCTGTGAAAAACTAATCACACCCCATCATTCAGTACCTTGTAGAATCACCTTTAGCACCAATAACTAGAAGTAATCATTTTCTGTGTGACTCTATCAGTCTTTCACACCATTTTGGAGGAATTTAGGCCCACTTTTCACTTCAACATTTATGTACAGGTCTCTTAGGTTCCACCGCAGCACTTCAGTCAGGTTAAAGTTTGACTGGGCCATTGCACCACCTTGATTCACTTCTATTTCAGTCATCCTGTTGTAGTTTTGCTGCTGTGCTTGGGATCATTGTCCTGTTACATGACCCAGTTTGTGCAAAACCTTAGCTGTCAGATAGATGGCTTCACATTTGACTCTAGAGTACTTTGGCATACAGAGGAGTTCATGGTCGACTAAATGACTGCAAGGTGCCCAGGTTCTGTTGCTGCAAAACAAGCCCAAATCATCACCCCTCCACCCCTGTGCTTGACAATTGGCATGAGTAGTTTGTGCTGATATGACATGATTGGTTTTAACCAAATACACCAATGTGCATTATTGCCAAACATCTCCACTTTGGTCTCATCTGTAAAAAGGACATTGTTCCAGAAGTCTTGTGGTTTGATCAGATACAACTTTGCAAACTTGGCAGCCCTTCCAAACAGAGCAAGCTTGTTCTTTTTGTTTTGTTTGGTTTTGTTTTGTTTTCTCTTGTTTTAATTGTAGTCTCATGAACTTTAACAATTAACCTGCTAACAAAGGCCTGTAGAGTCTAAGATGTAGCTCTTGGGTTTCTTTGCAGTTTCAAGAATCTGCTTGTACATTCCCTCCTGTGATTGTGTTAACACAATGAAACGCTCCAAACCAGAGAAACTGCTAAAACTTCTGCTGTTATAGCTACTTACCCTGTTAATTCTTATGGAAGCAGTAAGGGTGCACTTAGTTTTCCACAGGACTGCATAGAGTCCTCTGCACAGCTTTGTTTTCTTTTTCAGATTACTGTACATTAGAGGTCCTGTCCGTTCCATGGTCTTTTCTCTGGCAGTCGATTCTTGATTTTACGTCATACTGCAGATTTCTTACTGTTGATCTGCCTGAAATGAGAAACAGACAAACAACCAAAGATTTAGCTCTGTTACTGCCTTGATCATGATCATTTCTTTTTGTAAAACAATCACAACAGGTCACACAAAGTTCTCACATGCTGAATCCATGCATGCTGTGTCCTGATTCAAAAGATTTTCTCTCTCTTACGTTGCTGTTTCCCCTTTTTCCTCCGGTGGATTCTCTTCAGTTTTCATCAACCTTTGCTCTGGGAATAAGGCTGACTTCTATTTATATGCTCAGATACTGGGGAGATGCAACCCCATGGGATTTCTTTACAGCTTTTCCTGCTCACTAGTTCTCTCTCCCTCTCCCTCTTCTTCCCTCTATGTCCTTTCTTTATTTCTTTGAGTATTTGAAGTTGAGGTTAACCTATTTTTTACATGTTGCCAATAAACCAACTAGAGCTTATAGATTAAGCTCAGTCGTCAATTATCGTTTGCCTTGTGACTTGTGATTAAACTGTAGTGACCATAATTGTTCTCTTTGAGTCACTCATCCATAGCAGAAGGTGTCTAAGCAGCAGACGGATTTGTCCGGGACCAAAAATAGCTTCTTCCATAAGTGCACAGAAGGTTTTGTAGAGCTTTAGAGAAAATGAAAAAAAAAAATCGAGCTCAAGTTCTATCACACAGTAAGGGCATAAATTTATACAATACAGTATGCTGCAAACGGATACCCCTTCTAGTAATACGATGCTCATAAAATTTCATCCCCTAAGAGGGTTATACATATAGTGAAAAAAAAATACTGAAAAACATCTTTCTCAATTGCAAACTTAACATTTATGCAAACAATTCTTGTTTAGATGCATTTTTTACAGTTACACATTTACCTCATTAATATGTTATGATCTGGATGATATGACTTTCATACAAGGAATTCTTTTAATATTTTAAATACATGTACAAATAATAGTAAGACAATGTGAAATTACTCATAACCTTAAGAAACAAGAGGTTTTGAAAATAAACTACATGTGACAAAATGTAATTTTGGACATGATTCACGCTGTAGACATATTTGTTAGTGGTTATCACTGTCACAGAAAAGGGTCCACCAGCCGGAAGGTGATTTTCTGTGTGGAGTCCGTGTGGGTACTGTTTGGGTACTTTGACTTCCTCCCACAGTCCAGCTTGTTAGGTTAATTTTAGGTTATTCTAAGTTGACCATATGTGTGATTAGTTGCCTGTCTCTACAAGTCAGCCCTGTGACACCCATCTGTCCAGAGTGAACCCTGTGTTTTGCCCCAGGACCTCTGGGACACGCTCCAGCCCCAAAACTACCCTGAATTGGAAAAGTGGAAGAAAATGCATTGATGGATACATTTTTCTTCAGATTCGTGTGTTCCTTTGTCTGCATACCTTTCCATTTTTAAAGTAGATAACATAGATAACTGCCTATATCATGTTTATGTGCTAAAGCTGAAGCAAAAAGTATTTTAGAAGCACAAAATTAAAAAAATTTTCTTTAGTTTTATAATACTGTGAGTTCACTTTTTGGGGTGTATTGAATTGTTGGTAAAAAACAAACAAACAAAAAACCCACAAGTAATGTGATGTGAAGATGCCACATAAATATGTTATTTATGTGGCATCTTTATAACAACACTGTAACAACATAATATTTTAAAAATTTCTGACGTGGGTTTAATCTTGTATCACAGAAGCATACAGTCATCTGAAGTTAGTCTCATACAGAAATGCATTTTTAAACCACTTTGAGTCTGAAGGTGTACGCATATTGCATATTTGTCACCCAGAGTGTGCATTTTTGCAGGAGTCAGCATCAAACACCATGTTTCCTGTGTGCACCATTTTTCTTTTTGCAAAAAAAAAAGTCCAGCGGCTCAAGTGGTTGAGCTGCTGGACTGTGAAGTGTTGTGCCTGGGCTGAGTTGCTGCTTGAAAGTTTTGGTTTCTTAACAAGATGTAAGAGTTGCCTCTGCACCCCAATGCAGCCGACTCGCTATAGGGACATGTCACCTTTTTGTGAAGTGCCACATCCAGTCTGTGGACTTCGGTATAGAGTAGGTTATCTGCTTCTCTGAGCATGAGGACAATTTATGACATCAATCTGCTCCCAAATTTGTATTCCAACAATGATCTCTCAAACAGCACGCAAAGCAACAGGGGGGACTGGATCTGTTAGTTTGCCAAATCATATTGTGTTGAAGCAGAGGCTTTATGAATAATTGATGGTAAATATTTGACTCTCTGCTAGGTGATTTTATGATGTCCTCAGCAGCCTTGTGTAAAATATTCCCCGAAAATTCAGCAATAATGACAAACATAATAAACAGATGCTGTAGGTCTATTGGTTGCTGTGACAAAAATGTCTCTCGCAGACTGAACATTACACAGTAGCTGGACAATAAAAATGTTTCCTTTTTTTTCTCTGTCTTACTCTTATCTTGGGTATTCCTGTCTTGCTAAATGCATTTTTCTGCCCTAGTCGTGATATTTCACAGCAGCTATTTTACCTGAGATTGTCTACTACAAACTGCAGAGTGAGGATGTACATAAGTTCAGCTTCAGATGTTTATTTTGCTTTTCTTTTGCAATTGCAGCTGTATAACTGTTTCTTTGATGCTTACATCTTTTCTCTGATGACTGAAGACACTTTTGAAATCCTTTTCGCTGACTCTAAATTCAGTGAATGTACTTCAGAGTTCACTGCAGAAGATAGAGCAGGAAATGGCCTGGATCACTTGTTTCCTCAGTCTACTTGGCATCTTGGCCAGGCAACTCTCAGTCCCCCGAATGTACCAGAAACATATTGTTTATTGGATTTTTTTGCTTGCTTATGTTTCCGAAAGTGTTAATGTGTTTACAGGTTCACCCTGTTGACACAGAAACCTTACAGTAAGCCAACCAATTGGAAGAAAGTCAATCAAATAAGTCAAGTATTTTTTGTTGATTGTAGAAACACGGTGATGGATACAGACACTTCTTATCAAGAAATGCCAGTCATGTAGAAAGACATCATTTTCAAACTTCCAAGCGCTGTTGTTCTCACAGCTTTCTTATCACCGCTGACTCAAAACCCTGCACTCGTTCCCTTTACCCTCAGGTCCTGCTCTGGTGGGTGTAGTCAGGAAGGACTGGGCCTCTCAAAACAGCATCGCCCTCTCCTGGTCAGAAGTGGAAAAGCCACCCTCAGATATAGTGGATTATGAAGTGAAATATTATGAGAAGGTAAAACCTTTTTGTCATATTGAATGACAGTCTTCTTCTTCTCTCAGACCATGTTTACATACAATGTGTAATTCTCTTTGTGGAAAAAATGTTTTTTATTGCTGTTGCTCTAGAAAGCACCACAGTGAATAATTGAGAAAGCCAAACATAAGTGTAGAGCATCCATAATGTGTCATTATCCCTGCTTTGTTCACCATCTGCTGTGATAGTTAATAGGACAGAAATGATGTCTTCTGTTAAGACATTGCTGTGATAATAGGTTTATGCAAAAACACGTTTATCTCTTGTGCCATAATGTGGCTTTGTTTATCATGTTTGGCAATCTGTTTCTGCTTTTCTAGGAGCAAGAGCAGCTGAGCTACTCATCAACACGTACCAAAACCCCCAGTGTTGTGGTAACGGGCCTCAGACCCTCGACTGTTTATGTTTTTCATGTGCGCGCTCGCACTGCTGCTGGCTACACAGCGTACAGCCCCAACTTTGAGTTTGCAACAGCAGCCGAGGGTATGATTGCAGGGGATGGGGCACGTGGGAGTTGTGGTTTGTGTGTGTTAGGGAGGAACGGCACTGATAATCAGGCAGATTTGTTGTTCCAGATGGATTTGGAGTATGTTTTAAAACAATGCACAGGAGAGAAAGGGAGTTGTAATCCACAGATGTGGAGCCATCACTGTCGATTACTAACTCTATATAATCCTTGGAGACGTTTTATGATCATTCTTTGCTACGAGTCAGTGAAACTCATCTCAGGACTTATTGAGGCATGAGCCATTTATTTAAATGCTTATAAGCTTCCATAAGTTCCCAATTCTGATGGTCTGCTTGAGTATGTATGGCTCCCTTTAGATGATGAATGTGTATATATTCACTTGAATATTCTCACACCTCCCTGCAAAAGTGAATTTAATATAAGACCGTTGACATTATATAGTGCACCTCATGTACCTGAGTCGCACAGTTCACGTTTACCTTAATTTTACAATAACCGTTGGAGAAATGTAAGAAAAGTTATCCTTATAAATGTTTAACATATGTAAAATGAAACGTTTATATGTCAGTGAAGGAAATGTTCCTGTCTCCTGTTACTTCTTATTTTCTACCAAATATATATGACCAAGCTGATACTGACAATGGATGCAAGACGAACACCAGGGGGAAAAAAAGGATGTTATGTTGTAGTGCAAGTGAAATTATGTTTTATGTGTGTGTTTGTTTAAAGGCAAATGTGATTAAACAGTTTTTAGTTTGCTTTGCAGTCCTGTGAAAAACTAAGTACTCCTCGTGATTCAGTAGCTTGTAGAACCACCTTTAGCACCAGTAACTTGAACTGATCGTTTTCTGTATGATTTTATCAGTCTCTCATATTGTTGTGGAGGAATTTTCTGCTCACTCTTCTTTACAACGTTGTTTCAGTTCATTGAGGTTTGCAAGTATTAATTTTTGCACAGCTCTCTTAAGGCCCCACCACACTATTTCAGTAAGTTTGAGGTCTGGGCCATTGCACCACCTTGATTCTGGGGGGGTATTCTGGTGTAGCTTTGCTGATGTGCTTGAGATCATTGCCCTGTTGCAAGGATACTTTGTTATACAGAGTAGTTTGTATAATAACTGCTAGGTGGCCAGGTTGTGTGGCTGTACAACAAGCCCAAATCATCATTCCTCCACCAGCGTGGAGGAAGTCCAAACATGATGCTGTGCATTACGGCCAAACATCTCCACTCTAGTCTTATCTGTCTAAAGGATATTGTTCCAGAAGTCTTGTAGTATGTTTGGATGCAACTTTGCAAACCTATTAGGGAGAAGAGACTTTCTCTTGACATCCCTGTCAAACACAATACACTTGTTCGGTCTTTTTCTGATTGTAATGTCCTGAACTTTAACATCTAATATGATAACTGAGGCCTGTAGCATCTGAGATGCAGCCCTTAGGTTTTTACAATTTCTCTGATATTGCACACTCTGACCTTAGGCTGATTTTCTGGGATGTTTACTTGTTGGAAGATTGTGACATTATGTTAACACACCGGAATGCTCCAAACCTGCAAAATGCCCAAACTTCTCCTTTTATGGAGGTGGCCACTCCTCCTGGTGACCCCTAGTTAAAGTGCATTTTCTTAGCAGCATCTAACTGCTATTTACCCTCTTAATTCCTAAGAAAGGGTATACTTAGTTCACAGGACTGCATGAGTCTTGAAAGTGCATTTAAGACTTTCGCGGTGAAATAAATATCCATGACTGCCACTCACATGCAATTGATGAAGAAAATAATGATTTCAATGTACAGCTGAATTTTCCATGCAATGTGATGAATTCCTTGCAATCCAGCTGCATCATGCACGTCTCACTCTTTCATATTAAGATTATAACAACAGTCAGAATTACGCCCAGATGTCAAAACAGAAGCCAGTCAATTACAACAATAATATTAAATAGGCTTTTTCATTTCAGGAGAGACAACTCATCTTCTAAAGAGGAAACTTATGAAATGCCTGGATCATTTCTTTTCATTGGGGATAAACATGGATAATGTTTTAAGTTAGTAACAGAGAAACCACAGTCAGTCTATTCAGTAAATTTTGTGTCACAAAGCAGTTTGTCCTTCCTCTGGTATCACGTCTGGGAGGGAGAGTTGTTAATATTCAGATGAATGAACTTTCCGCCGTTTTCACCGTCGCTTTGTTCTCACTTTCCTCAGATCCTGATATTGCTGATCAGGGTCAAGTTCTGGTGGTTGTCACAGCATCTGTTGGAGGTTTCTCCCTTTTAGTCATCCTTACCCTCTTCCTTTTAATCACTGGACGGTAAGACATCCCCTGTTTTCTTTTGTGAACACACACACAGACACACACACACCTTTTTCTCTCATAATCTCCAGAGTGAGGCCACAACCAGAAGTCTGTTAATGGACTCCTTTTTTGCCACCAAGCAGACACCCTTATTTTACAAATGGCTGAACCAATTTTCTGCCTAATTACTCAGCATGTAATGCATGTACCAGCAGTTTTCTTCATTCCATTAACCTCCACAGGTTGGCTCAGAAAGTTGTCTTCAGTCTACCTCTGGTTCACAGCGTTTTTACCATTAGTGGCACTTATTAATAAACAATGAAAAATGGCCAGAAAGTGTGGATACTCTATCTAGATTCTGACTTAATTGTGATACAAACTGAAGTGATAATCTTTGATTACACCATTTGCAAACATTACATCAAGCTGAACATATCTAAACTCCAGCCTACAAAAAAGCTGAAAAAAAGGATGACATCACTATCTATGTTAAAATGACTCTATATAGGAAATGAGCCACCAACATTGTTACTTTGGGCTATCTTTGTTTTCACCTGAAGTACAGTTCAGGTATATACAGTAAATACAGTATTTCTTTTTTTGCCAAGAATCCAGACTGTAATTTTTTAAAGTGGTGGTGAGTAATAGTTCTCCAGACATTCTGAAGGTCTCTTATCTCTTTGGACATTGACTGGTTTTTTTTACTCATTTTCAGTTCATTCCTTGTACGTGACCATTTTCAGAGTAATGTTTGAAAATTATTGTTGTTTCAAATTGACACTATAGGTACATCTAATAAAAGAGTAGATTTAAAGGTCAGAAGGTCAGAGGTCAAGTTCTGTGAAGATCTTGTGAATGCAATAACTCGAGAACAAGATGATGTAATATTTTGAAATTGATGCTATAGGTCAGGAGTGGGGGAACTCCAGGCCTCGAGGGCCCGTGTCCTGCAGGTTTTAGATGTGTCCTTGATCAAACGCAGCTGATTTAAATGGCTAAATTACCTCCTCAACATGTCTTGAAGTTCTCCAGAGGCCTGGTAATGAACTTATCATTTGATTCAGATGTGTTGACCCAGGGTGATATCTAAAACCTGCAGGACACTGGCCCTTGAGGCCTGGAGTTCCCCACCCCTGCTATAGGTGCATTTATTAGGAGCTTGAGGGATAGCATTGGTGACCACTAGTATTTTTTGTTTGTTAAGCCACTTAACACTGACCTATGAGTCATTCAAGCAAAAAAAAGTTAGCCTGACTCAAGAGATGAACCACAGTTGTCGCTACATATAACAGACAACTTAGCAAAGAACCAATATTGGATTTTTTCTTTAAGCACTTTTGTTGTTCTGTCACAAAAACTCATTATTTGTTCTCATTTTTACCCTTCAGCTGTAAAAGACTGATGCAGCATTGTCATCACCCCACCAGGCAGGCTGGTGGGTGAGAACAAGGAAACAGGGTTTTTAAATTCATACCATGGGTCCATCTACTAAAAGTCTCAGATGAGTTTGAATTTCAGTGACCTTGACCTCAATACCAAGGTCAGAGGTCAAGTTTTCTGAAACTCTTCTGAATGCAATAACTCAAGAAAGGAGGTAAACTAGGATTTTCATACTTATACAACATGTGCATCTACTAGGAGGCAAAGAGGGTAGCAGTGGCAGCTGCCAGTATTTTTTATTTTATTGAATCTTTGAAGAATGTCAAAGTTAACACAGTTTGAAAGGCATAAGAATGTATTTTTGCAAAGACTGTTAGTTGAAAACGTGGTATTTCTTGGCTCATCCTTAAAAACCTTTAATAGAAAACTACAGCAGGTCAATAATATCTGAAAGTCCTTAAGAAATAGGAAAAATAAAATCCAGCACAGACCTGACATGGCACCTTAGAGATCCATCTGGCCCTCCGGTTGATCCATCTACTCTTAACTGAAGCCTAAGCAGAAATGGTCTCAATCCAGTCAAAGCATACCTGGATAAAACACACACACACACACACACACACACACACACACTGGAACATTATCAATCATGGATTGACCTTCCCAGAATCCAGCCTCAACATTACTGTACATTATGAACAGAACAAAAGACAGCCAGCATCCAAAGAAGAGCTTTGAATGTCCTTCAAAAAGCCTGAAGAGCTACTCCTGAATACTACTTAAAGAAATTACAAGAAAGTTCAAGAATTTGAAGTTGAAGAATAAAGATGGTCATACCAAATACTGACTTTCAAGCTCTTTAGAAACATACAATATCGGGTTTTTTTTTAAATTATTATTATATACTGTAGTCCCATATATGTGTCAATAAATTGATCCATTTATTCCTCATTTTTTTTGAAAATATACTGTGAGTTTTTGCAGTACTGTAAATGGCAATGAAAATGTTGCAGAGGTAACCAGGTGTCTGCTTTAAACCGTTTATACTGTTCTGCAGAAATGATTTCCATATATAGTTGCAGCTTTTTCATGTGTGAAGTGGAGATAATACCAATCCAGAAGAGTCACAGTGTGTGAAGTCATTATCTTGTTCTCTTTGAACCAGGTTTACCTGAGTCCAAATATCAATAAAGTATTATCTTCTGTAAGTGACTTGTAAAGTGTGTAAATAAAGTACAAAATTTCAGAAAAATGCAATCCTATGATGACATTTTCAAAGAGCAGCCTTCTTCTTGGATAGTTTTTGCAAAGAGGATCTAAATTGTTTTTTTGGTTTTTTTTGCTGAATACAAGTGCTTTAATGTCAATTGTGTCCCAATCTGTGGAGCCTTGAAAGTTTAAACATGTGGGGCTCTGAATACTAAAATGGAAGAAAAGGGGGAAAAAAGATCTTAATCAAGGAAAGAGCAAAAATTGCTCTTAAAACGAGTGATAGAAAAGCACACAGAGAGAGGGTATCATAGAGAGAAGCCAAATGGCACTGTGGCAAAAAATGTATGTAAACTAATTTCCTTCATGTAGCACAAAACTTTGTAGTGGTTATTAGCAGATTTTTAACTGTTGTGTTAATCTGGCTTACCTGTGCAGGTGTCAGGGGTACATTAAAGCCAGGATGAAATCAGAGGAGAAGAGGAGGACACGCTTTCACAGTGGACACGGTGTGTGTGTGTGTGTGTGTGTGTGTGTGTGTGTGTGTGTGTGTGTGTGTGTGTGTGTGTGTGTGTGTATTTAATATGGGATTTCACACAGGTAAGATGAGTGCTGCAACATTTGTTGTAATTCCCAGGACTTTAGTTTTGCAAGAAGTTATACAAAGCGTGGTCACCATTTGCCTTAGAGCAACAATTCTTATGCATTATGCATTTTTTATATTGTCATGAGCAGAATTTATGGACTCTCTTATTTTCTGTTGAATGAAACTCTGTTATTACAGTTTGATTTTTTTTTTTTTTTAATTCCTGTTATGGCTCAAAAACGAAATAAGCCCAAAAAGATGCATTTGAAGACACTGGTTTATTACAGTCCATCCACGTGCTGGTAGATAGGGCAGATTGATTTAGATTTGGAGCTTGTTCAAACTAACGTTAGATAGTGTGTATTGAAAAAAAGATCAAAGCCAAATAGCCTTTTAAAAGAACTGATTAAGCCAAGAAATAAAACTGCAAGTGGTCTTAAAAACCAATATTATTTTTAAATTTATATTCAGGTAAGAGCCATATATGGATCAATCCAGCCAATATGCTGACAAATATTAGGTTAAATATACTTATTAAAACAAGTTTTTCACAGTTAAAATGTCCTGCCCCAATAATTACAAATCCAGGTATACACATATATGGACTCTAAAAAATATTTTTAAAATGGTAATGTCAGTCTGTGATCCAGAAAGTAGAAGATTAAACTGCAGTGCAAATGTTCCCTGTTTTTGTCATTTTAATACTTTCAGTAAACACTCATTGCATCATCTTACAAAACACAAAAAGAAATCCCTCGCTCTGGCTCACCACTGAGCATGCTATTGGTGAGATTTTGACTCTTAAAAATCCATTTCAAGTCCCCTCTCACTATGTTCGGGCTTTTGTCACACAGATTGGGCCTATTTTCTGTGCTAAATCACTCACAGTTTGCCAGAAACCCACTATTGGTTTTTTGACAAAACTTGCTGTTCCAGTTAATAATTACAGTGGTGCTACAAATACAGATAAAAACAGGGTTATAGATTGCCCCATAGGGAGGACGTATTATTGTGCCCTGTGTTTTACTTAGGCAATTCAGTGAGAGCTCTTGTAGGATCCGATTTGAGGCCAGCAGGGAAACAAGTTTGGCTCTCGACACAAATCTAACAATTCTACCTGTGTGTTTGATTTGGGGATTTTTTTTTTATTGATCGAGAACATTAAAGACTGTGAGGAAAATATTGTAACATGCTGACATACCATTTCCTTGTCCTTTGGACACAAGGCCCATCTCTGTGTGGACTGCTACTGTTTGTTTGCAAGTAACTTATCTGGTTCTTCATATAGTGCAGCAGGTAAACGACATTACAGGGAAATTGTGATATGAGGACCAAAATTGGTACATATACTCTTTTATGATCACTTACTTACTGTGATTACTACTACATGTTTGTTCTGAACCCTCTGAAGCATCCGTCTAGGTTTGCATGTTAATGTTAAAAATGCATCTATGGATGCAGCTCATGCCATGCTTTGAGTGTTAGGTGAGAGTAATAAAGTACTCTAATAACTGCAGACAATTTACCATGGACTAAAGTGGGAAAGGATAAAACACTAATTAACTTACGATAGTCAGATTACTTACAGGACTTACCCAGTACAACACCCCAGTGGTGCATCCGGTCACCTGACAGCATGAGGGTTCCAGGTCTGAACCGGTCCAAGGACATGCTTGTCAGGTTAACTGGTGATTCTAAAGTGTCTGCTGGTGTGGCGGTACATGATTATCTCTCTGCGTTAGCCTGTGAAAAAATAAGCAGTTAAAAACGTTGATGACAGAGTGCATCAGCGTGAGAGAACTGAGCCAAGGGTTAAGAAGTCTTCGTGCACTGAATTCATAAAATTCACTCAATCGCACCGGGACTAAATTGGCACCCGATGAATGTTAAACATCTGAACCTAGTTGTATGCATGAGTAAAAGGGTAATCCCTCAAGCTGGACAGCACTGTTACTGGACCACTGGAGCAGCATGTAACATATTATTACTGCAGTTATCTTGTTTTACTTCAAACAAAGCAGCTCTGAAGACGTTTTTAAGTAATAAGTTTGACTTGTTTATAGTTGAAAGATTATTTCAGTTATCTGCTGTGCTAATACTGCCCTCTGAGTCTTTTCCTCAGAGGGCAGTCTGTTGGACAGTTTTTTTCAGCAGCTTATTTAAGAATGAGTCTAATTTTACTTTATGCCAAAGAGTAATAACGGCCTTGCTGATACAAATGTACTTTTATGAGTCATTTCTTTCTGTCCAGTAGAATGAAATATATATGAATCGCACCAGTCTTTTCTGTGCTATTTGTTCTTTGCTCATGTGTGCTTGGGAGCCATCATCCAGGTGGGGGGATACTACCAGGCTCAACAAACTGGTAGAAAAGGCTTGTTCTATTATAGAGCTGAGCTTAGACACCCTAGAGACAGAGGTGGGTAGACGAAGCCTTCAACCTTCCACAACACAAGCTGACGCAGCTATAAAGTACATTTAGTCCCAAGCTCATCTGTTTGAGGAGTACCACAGACAACTTCCAGTTATCATTTGTGCCAGTCATAATGCACACCACTGCAGCAGCATCCCCAGCATCAGCCAGAGAGGAGGATGCAGAATTCTGACTGTCTGCAATGTCTTTTTATACTGCTCTGGGGATTTTTTTCAGCTCTTTCTTTCTCTTTTTCTGCCCCTTTTTCCATCCCTTGACAAAATAACGGAAAAACCTCACAATATAAAAGAAGCAAATGCTCGACCAATTATGGACTAACACAGCTGAATAAAGAATCACCTTCTCTTGCACAGTCTGGCTTCAGTATAACAGAATATCCTACAGCCTTAGAGAAGCCAGATAATGACTTTATGCTTGCAAATGCTTCAGATTTTAAATAGATTAAGAAAATATGCACTGTGGTTGATAAAACTAATATCTGTTTTGGAAGAAAAATTTTTTCATGCAAGTCATGCAGGACGAGAATTTCATAATCTAATAACCTATCATTCAACGTCTCAGTCTGAGACAAAGTTAAGAGATCTTTTATACCCTCCTGGACCTGATTAAATAATGTTAGATATGAGAATTTCCATACCTTTTGTGTAAAAATGTATCATTCACTCAATCAATAAAAATGATCATTTCTTCCCTGGGCAGAATTCATCTTTAGTTCATCTTTAGTTCAGTATGTGTTTTAAAACCCTTTAACACATCTCTTCTGAGCACATGTGTTTAACACTGTTCTCTCTGTCTCGTTGTGTGTCCTTGTTGTGGAGAAATGTGAAGAACTTTATCCTACTTGTACTCATGTATCATAGCAGTTCAACCTAATTTCGAACTTTTATGTGCTACTCCACAATATATATATATATATATATAAAACCGTACATTATATTGTCTGTTTCTCTTCTAGTCCCATTTTCGGGAATAAAGACCTATGTGGATCCAGATACGTATGAAGACCCCACTCAGGCTGTGGAGGAATTTGCCAAAGAGATAAACCCCTCTTACATATGCATTGAGAGGGTGATAGGTGCAGGTAAAACAATGAATACAAATCAGTAAGCCATGATAATGCATCGGATAAAATAGACATAAAAGGCAATCCAATGTTTGCCACTATTTTAACCTGGGTGTTTTTTCCAAGAAAGTGATACGCAGGCATTTGCAAAACTTCCCTGTAATGTTTGTCTGCTATATAAAAAGAAATGCTGAAGCATATTAGTATTGGACTTTAGAGATGCTAACACTGCAGACTTTGAATAATGGAGCTTGATGGTTCATTAATTTGAACAGATTGTGTCGGCTTATAAACCCCTGAGTAATTATGAAGGTGCCCCCTTTTAGGGGTTTCTGTAATATGGGCTCCATCTGGTGGAGCTCGCATGCAGTTACATAGTTTTAAACTTGGCAGACAACTAACTATACAGTAGGCCTAGCAGTAATGAATTCCATATATCATTTTGAATGTATATTTTGAATGTGTTTTATTATGTAAGTGAAAGGAAGTGTACTGTGTTTTGCAGGTGAATTTGGAGAAGTCTGCAGTGGCCGTTTGCGTGTACCAGGCAGGATGGACATCTCTGTGGCAATAAAGACACTTAAGGGTGGTTATATGGACCAACAGAGACGAGAATTTTTGCGTGAGGCCTCAATCATGGGGCAGTTTAACAATCCCAACATCATCAGGCTGGAGGGAGTGGTCACTAAGAGTAAGCTCTTTATACAGCATGACTTCTGTTTAATGTTTTTTTTGCATTTTTGCAGTTTGGTCTCTTTTCTTTCCGTTGAGCTGTCAAATCAAGTCCTTCTCCCTTTCTTCAGGCAGACCAATAATGATAGTGGTGGAGTACATGGAAAATGGAGCACTTGACTCTTTCCTCCGGGTAAGGGAAAGCATGCTCACACCAGCACACTGCATTCCTGAGGATATTTTGTCTTCTTCACACCCTGTTTGTCCCCTCTCTGTCTTACAACCGCCTCAGGCACGTGATGGTCAGTTCACAGTACTCCAGCTGGTTGGCATGCTGCGGGGCATCGCAGTTGGTATGACCTACCTTTCAGACATGGGTTATGTTCACCGAGATCTAGCTGCTCGCAACATCTTGGTGGATGAAAACTTGGTGTGTAAGGTCTCCGATTTTGGGATGTCCAGAGTTCTTGAAGATGACACTGAAGCAGCCTACACAGCTACAGTGAGTGCAACTCCTGGAAGATTTTACAGCATCAATAATGATAATGAAGTCTGAATATCACCCTAACAAGAGGATCCTGCGTTTCTATTTTGCATTAGGGAGGAAAGATACCAATACGCTGGACAGCACCAGAGGCTATTGCTTATGGAAAGTTTTCCTCAGCTAGTGATGTATGGAGCTATGGCATTGTCATGTGGGAAGTGATGTCATATGGAGAGAGGCCCTACTGGGAGATGTCCAATCAAGACGTAAGTTGCTTATCACTCTAAACTCCTCAGCATGGTCAACACTTCATTCAATTTCTTGCAATTCTATCTCTTGTATGAGGAGAGTAATTCTTTTAAAAAAAATGAATCATTGTTTTATTTGAGATTCAACAGTATGTTTACTGACATTCATCTCAGGTCATTTTATCTATTGAAGAAGGCTATCGTCTGCCAGCGCCAATGGGCTGCCCTATGACGCTGCACCAGCTGATGCTACACTGCTGGCAGAAGGAATACAGCCAGCGCCCACACTTCAGTGATGTGCTGTCATTCCTCGACAAACTCATAATTAATCCCAGTGGGCTGCTGAATCTAGCCAATGATGTTCAGAGGTAAGTATCAGTTAACGCAGACACTGTTTCCATTGTTTATATACAGAATATACAGACATTGAGACAGTGTGGACATCTGGAACATATGGAGCTATTCTGCACTGAAAATAAGGCAAATTTATGTTTCCTGGTCTTGAGTACCGTAACAACTATAGCATGTTGCTTTGCATAAAAAACATTGAAAAAAATACATACAATCATGATGGCATATATGACTATACATAAATGTTGAAAAACATACACAAAAATATGAGGACATATATAACTACGGTTAAAACCATTTAAGCATAAACACTCAAGATGCAGCATGGGGCCGTTTAACTATACAGAAAGGAATTTCTAAGAATTATAGATATATAATTATAGTGCTAAAATGATAAGGTTTTACATGCATGTATTGCGCCCCAGTGTATCACATCATAAACCAATAAAAATGGTGAACCTGAAGAAAACTATCAGAAAAGAATAGGTAGGTAAAGGTATAATATTGATTGACTGGTAATTCTTATGCACTAAACTGTTTATTCAAAGAATAATTCCTATGTTTTTCTCTTTGCCATGTCAGTTTCGCTGACTCCCCAGACGACATGCCAGATTACCCTCTTTTCATCTCTATCGGCGACTGGCTCGACTCCATCAAAATGAGCCAGTATAAGAACAACTTTCTTGCAGCGGGATACACGACGCTGGATTCTATTTCAATCATGAGTATAGAGTGAGCAGAGTCAAATTATACAGAAAGCAGCTACAGTCTCAAAACGTACACTAATAGGAAACTAAGTTGCACAAAATGAGCAGGAAATTGTGACACTGTAAAAAACATGATTCAACTATGAAGTTTTGTCCAGTGTTGTGCAGTTGTCTTTTAAATGTTCTATTTTTTTATGCTGTGTGCACCTGCTGGTTTAACCACTGCACGATCAAGAATGTTGAATGACAATACTGTGCCAAAAGTCTTGATTCTTTATATTTTGCTAGGAAAACAAGAAATCGGTATAGGAATTTATTGAAATAAGTCAAAACATAAATGGAAATACTGTGTATAAGGAAGAAAACACCACTGGCTGAAATGCACCCAGAAACCATGACACAGCCTCCACCATGTTTTACAGAGGGATGTACACACTTCTTACTGTTGGTACCTCTCTGACCTCCTCCATAGATAACGATGCTGATTTGACCAAAAACTTCAAATTTGGATTCATCACTCAATCAGACCATTTGACACTGATTTTCGGTCCAGTTCTTGTGTGATTTGGCATACCTCAGCCTTTTCTCCACCTTTCCCTTCATTAAGAATGGCTTCTTGACAGCCATCCTCAATTGAGACCATTTCTTTGCTGGTCTTTGCTGAATTTCTTTTCTTGATTCTTAAGGAAATTACTTTCAGACACTGTTCATCTACTGTATAGAGGGTTTTTTTTTTTTAAGCCTGTCACTTCTTCTTTTGTCCTCCACTTATCCAGTTTCCTCTAATTTGTTAAGAACACACTGCATATTATACCAAGATATGCCAGGTTTTCAGCTAATACCACCTTGTTGGTAAAAAAAACCTTATGTTTGACAAACTTTGTTGTCATTGACATTTTTCAGACTCAACTAAAGAAACTGGAACAAATTATGTGTTTTTGCAACAGACAGCTTGTAACAACATGCATAAAAATACACGTGGACACAACACTTGTTCATTCCTTGAGTTAGATGTGTTTTTATGTTTGTATAATTCGCCCGTATTAACCTCCTTAACAAACAAAGGACTTCACTGAAAACGAGCTCTAAAGCAGCCAGCGTCCAAAGAAGAGCTTTGGAAAACTGTTGCTCAAGACCACTTTAAAACTTACAATAGGTTTGCCTCCTTGGACATAAATTTTTAAGAAATGTTGGCTCAAGACTTTTACATAGCACTGTATGTCAAGTTTAATTCACATACACTGACTGTGTAACATAAACTAAAACACTGCCACTATCGTGCTTTCATGTTAAATGTGGTGATTGTTAACACCATCAAGTTCTCGCTTGTTACAGTTTTGTGTTTTTCTTGATGTAGGAAGTAGGTCTGCTGTTCTTATCTCTTCTCTCTTCTTTCTTCAGTGACATCAGACGTATTGGAGTCTGTTTGATTGGCCATCAGAGGAGAATCATAAGCAGCATACAGTCCCTTCGCCTGCAGCTTCACCACATCCAGCAGAGTGGCTTTCAAGTGTGAGACCATTGCACAAAGTCAGACTGTGTGTACAAACTGAGCTGGAAACAAGTTCCTTGGCATCATCATTCAACTAATTGCACAAAACACCAGACTCTTAGGTGTAGCAGGTGTCACATGCTGCTCGTATGAGGGCGGTCTGCTGCTAGACCACGTGTTGTCTAGTAAGCACACACTCATCATCTTATGGATCATTATCAATACAGCCTCCACAACAACCAACCTCTGGCGTTGGCCAAATGCGGTCTCTTTATTATCTCAGCAAATACTAGCATTCACTTGAATTTAGGACTTCTTTTCTCTAGTGTCTATTCAAGTGTTCACCGATACCTCTTCTCTTTCCAAGTGACAATCCAATGGTTTGTATTGACTTTGAATGGTCTAAAGTTTGTTACCTCATGACCAGAGAAGATGAGGACAGGAGAAATCATTTGGTGATGTGTGGTACAGTGCGTGACTTTAATAACTACCTTTCCAGCTGGTTTATGAAACACTTCACTTAAAAGAATAAAGATTGACTGGATGGTAAAATACAATCATGTTTTTTGAACTGAAGACCGCTGAATGTCAAAAGATTTTATAGAAATGTATGTTCTCTCTTCATGATGATGCAGTATGTCTTGTACAAAAAGTCTTGTGAAAATTGTTTGTTTTATCCAGTATGTTGGTTCCTGAATAAACAACCCTATTTTAATACTTAGTTTTCTCTCAGACTTTAACCACCTCTGGGCTCAATGTCTACATATACCACACGTTTCATTAGGTACACTTTGCTAATGCAGGATTACACCTTGATTCAACAAGGTGTTGGAAACATTTTGTTATTTTGACATGATAGCATCACACAGTTGTTGTAGATTTGTCTGCTGCACATCTATGATGCAAGTCTCCCATTCCAATCCATTATGTTGAGATCTGGTGACTGTGAAGGCCATTTGAGTACAGCGAACTCATTGACATGTTCAAGAAACAAGTCTGAGATGATATAAGCTTTTTGACAAGGTACGTTATCCTCCTGGAAACAGCCATAGGTTACACTGTTGTCATAAAGGGGTGGGTATAGTGGGTATGGGTTTGGGCAAACAATGCCCAAAATGTGCCAAAACAAAAATCCACCACGCCATTACCACCATCACCATCAGCCTGAATAGTTGATACAAAACAGGATGGATATAACTTGGAGTCTATCATGTTGCAACAGAAATCAAGACTCATCAGTCCAGGTAACATCTATAAAAACCTTCTGTTGTCCCATTTTGGTGAGTCCGTTTGAACTGTAGCCTCAGTTTCCTGTTCTCAGCTGACAGGAGTAACAAAAGATATGGTCTTCTGCTGCTGTAGCCCATCTGCTTCAAAGTTTGTATGTGTTGTGTGTTCAGAAATACTCATCTATATACCTTGGTTGTAATGAGTGGTTATCTAAGTTACTTCCTAGCAGCTCAAAGCAGTGTGTCCATTCTCTTCTGGCATCAACAAGGCATTTCATCCCGAAGAAATGCAGCTCACTGGATGTTTTCTGTTTTATTGACCATTCTCTGTAAACTCTAGAGATGGCTGGGCAGGAAAATCAACAGTTTCTGAAATACTCAGACCAGCACCAAAAACCATGCCAAATTATTCTTCACTTAAATCACCTTTTTTCCACATTCTGATGCTCAGTGTCAATGTCTTATTGAGCTGCATTGAGTTCCTGCTCAGTGACTAGCTGAGAAGATGTTTGCCTTAACAAGCAGTTGAACAGGTATACCTAATGAAGTAGCAAGGGAGCCAATTTCTGACACTCACACACATGCACACACACAAACACAGGTGTCCGTGGATCCCATCTCTTGCTCAAAAACAAGTCCTCTTAATTGTCACTCGAGAGACTGACACATTTTCTGGACTTAAAGCACTGTCAGATGAGTTTGTCACATGGATACTTATCGAAGGTGCTAGGTGAAAGCCATAACTGGCCAAAGTAGGTGTTCAGTATGTACACATTTTTAGATTCTGTAAGAAATGCTGCTTTTTTATGGCTACAGTCATTATTTTATATTAGAACACAAATCTATAGGGATTTGCACTCAACCGTGAAAATATGTCGTTAAACAATATTTTGGACAGTGAAAGTTGACATAAAAGGTGCGTTTGGGTCTCAGTATGTTAGCGATGTCTGGCCTATAAGACATCAGTAGATTAATTAAGACAAACAAACAGATTATTACTTCAGTTTTAAAAAATGGTTTCTTGTTTACGATAATTTCAGACTAATTGTTTCATGGTTGTATTTTCTTTGATTGTTTTCGTGGTGGGTTTTCAGATTTCATATAGTTCCCTTATTCTGCATAATAATTTTGTTTCGGAAAGTAGATACTGTCAGTAAAGATCAGTATGAACATGTCTGCAGCCATGCCATCACCTAGAGCAGGGGTGTCAAACTCCTTTTACATCGTGGGTCACATAGGCCCACTTTTATCTTTAAAAAAGTGGGCTGGACCAGTGAAACTCCTCTTTCTGTCCGTGTAAAAGACATTTAACTAAACATTTAATTCCCGAAATATCAAAATATAAGAAAAAGAACTACATTTTCAACAGTATTACTTTTTTTACATGTTAAATATGTAAAATTACAGAAAAGGTTCTGGCAGCTCGAGGCCTTCTGTTTGACCCCAATTGCTAGAACCTGGTTGCTAAATCACATCACGGTATCAGATTGGAAGTAAGTTTTCTTCTACCCTGCAGGGGGCAGGCAATGCAGGCAATGCAGTGGTCTCCCAGCAACACAGTGTAAATAACTCAGTGGGGTTTTTTTCAGCAGGTCATGGAGCTTGAGAAGTAAGCAGAGAAATGAATGGAACGATTTAATACTGGTTATTAAGTGAAGTAAAGGGATCGTGCGAAGGGAAGTGCGACTTGAACGTAGGCTCTCACGGCTAAAATTACAGGTAAAGTACATCTCCACTGTACACTCTAGCATAGGATAATACAAGCTAACCATAGCGAAAGCATCACTAGCTGTCTTGGTAACCCTACGAACAATGTTGCCTTGATAGTTGAGACTGTTTATTTAAACTGCCGATATCAAGTACCGCACAAGGCTTTAAAAGCTGACCGTGTTAAGAGGGCTCGCTGATGTAAAGCGTGTGGCAAAAGGTTGGCCAAGGCTAACTAGCTACAGTAACAACAAGAGATTAACGAAGTAGCTGTTAGCGACTGTTAATTATATTCTAGAGCCCACTAAGCACGTTAGCTGAGGCTAACGGTAGCAACGTTAAATGTTGTTGGGTTTGGCAAGGCATAAACACGAGCGCCATTTCTTGACGTTACACCGTGCAGCGGTTAGTGCATTTACTTGAGTGTGAATGCTAATTATGCAACAGAAATGCGAACTTGTCCAGTTTTTGCTGTCCCTTTGGTGATCTCAGAGCTAACGATGAGTGCTGTAACAATGTTAGCAATGAAATATGAAACGTTTCCCACACAGGACGTGTTCCCATTCCCATAAAGTCCAGGTTACCTCATTATTTTTGTAGAAGTGGCTTAATGTAATCTAGCAACATCAGATAACATTAGGTCACACAGCCCAGTCGCTGTGTGGCTACATTTAGGGTTACTAGGCTAAAGTATAACATTTAAACAAAGTAGTTCTTAGGACTGACTTGTTTGTTTCTGATGACCTTTGCATGTGATTAGCAGCAGGTGGGGGATCAGTAGGTGACCACAGCTTATTTAGAGCTACAGGTCCTCATGGTGTGAATTTTCCAGGACACGTAAAATACCCTGTATAATCTGTAGCACTTGCTGTAAAGTATTGCTGTATTCTAAATGTTTCTGTGTTTATGTTATGTTACTTGAAGGTCATAGAGACAGCTGATGGTTGCTGAGTAGTCAATGGGGCTGTTTGACAAGTTGGCGAATTGGCTGGGCTTAAAGAAGGAGGTGAACGTGCTGTGTCTCGGTCTGGACAACAGCGGAAAAACCACCATCATCAACCGACTGAAGCCCTCGAATGTAAGTCTAATATAAGAGATGTTGCATCACTCATTTTTATGCTGATTACGCTATTGCTGATGAGAAAGGTGAAGAAGATAGTGCAGGTGGGGTGGAGATGGGTTCTCAGGGGTGATTTATGACAGAAGGATACCAGAAGGATAAAGAAGGATAAAGGGAAAGGTTTAGAAGATGGTAGTTAGACCTGCTATGATGTATGGTTTGGAGACAGTGGCACTGACAAAAAGACAAGAGGCAGAGCCAGAGTTGAAGATGCTCAGATTTTAATTGCACTGACCAGAATGGACAAGAATAGAAATGACTACATCAGACGGACAGTTCGGGTCAAGCGATTTGGAGATTTGGAGACAAAGTTAGAAAGGCAAGTCTGAGATGGTTTGGACTTGTGCAGAGGAGGAATGGTGGATTTACTGGACAGATGATGTTGACCATGGAGTTGCCAGGCAGAAGGAAAAGGGAAAAACCACAGAGAAGATTTGTAGATGTAGTGAGGGAGGGCATGCAGAGGGTTGGTGTGACCGTGGAAGATGCTAGGGATAGGGTGAGATGAAGTAGCCGATAGAAGAAGAAAAAGACAGTATTTTAGAGGGAATGTTGTCATATAAGGTGCTATACTGTGTGCCCCCAGTTGAAGCTGCTAATGAGAACATGGTGCCCTTCTTTTTCAGGCCCAGGTACAAGATATTGTCCCAACAATTGGCTTCAGCATAGAGAAGTTTAAGACATCCAGGTAGCTGCTGTGGTTTGATATTGAATTGAAACCCAGTAATAAATATTCTCATCCTTTACATTTTTGACTATCTGTTAGAGTTTAATATATTTTGTTGCTTGTCTCATTATTTACATAAACTTCATACATGTTTGATTTTCTTCTCTTCTTCTAGTCTTTCTTTCACAGTGTTTGACATGTCGGGTCAAGGCAGATACAGAAACCTTTGGGAACATTACTACAAGTGAGTGTGATCCCAAAACAGCCTTTGCAAGATTTCTGTTGTTGATATACGTTAATTATTATCTCTCATCTCTTCTCAGGGAAGGCCAGGCTATCATATTTGTCATTGATAGCGCAGACAAACTGAGGATGGTAGTGGCTAAAGAAGAATTGGACACATTACTAAATCATCCTGGTAAGGGTGTTTCTTATCTTTGCTACATGGTGTGTGTCTTTCTTGACCTCTTGTAAGTTTAGACTGCACGTGACTACATAAAGATGGGTTTAGATTTTTTTTTCTTAGTCAGTAATTCGCATATTTAGTTTTTTGTAAAATTAAATAAAGTTTAAAGGTTTCTTTTTTTTAATTGCCTTGTTAGTTTTAGTTTCAAAATATTGTTCATTTATTTGAAGTTAATAACATTTCTAATTAACAGCGCGATGCTGAAACTTTAATCTCCGTCTCCTTGCAGATATTAAACACCGGAGGATCCCCATTCTGTTCTTTGCTAATAAGATGGATATGAGAGATGCTCTGACTTCAGTTAAGGTCTCACAGCTGCTGTGTTTGGAGAACATCAAAGACAAACCATGGCACATCTGGTATGAGCTTGTACTTTTATGTCATTGCCATTGAAGCAGTGTAGTTATTATAGACAGAACAGCTACACTGCAGTCTGATGTGAGCATACCAGCACAATTCATGGTTTTCCTGATGCGTCACATTATAAGAAGGTCCATTTAGAGGGCAGAACAAGTTTTATTCCACAGCGTACAATCATATTGGGCTAAGATGCCCAAATTGCACTGATCACTTCCTCTCGACATATAATGTTGTATGACTGGAAACAGTTCTAATGAACATCTGCCGGAAGATGTCATATGAATCCTGTCCCAGCTGTCTTAGGGCGACAGGCAGGGTACACCTGGACAGGTCGCCAGTCTGTCACATAGACAACCATTCACACTCACTTTCTCATACCTATGGGCAGTTTAGAGTTTCCAATTAACCTATCCCTGTCTTTGGACTGTCGGAGCACCCGGACAGAACCCACGCAAACACAGGGAGAACATGCAAACTCCACACAGAAAGACCCCAGCCTGATGGTGGAATTGAACTCAAGACCTTCTTGCTGTGAGGCAACAGTGCTAACCACCATGCCAACGTGCTGCCCTAAGATTAACGCAAAACTCTAAATGGAGATTTGTTATGTGGTGGTTAATGGATTTCCTTTGCACCCTTAGTATTAAGGATGTGGATATGACAAAGCAGTCACTTGAAGGTTTTTTGCTTTGTGCTTTTATCAGTGTGTATTTTGATATTTTTCAGTGCCACCAATGCTCTGACAGGAGACGGTTTACAGGAGGGAGTCGACTGGTTACAAGGTATAGTAGGAATGCATGTACATGAAAATGGGGAAAGTGGACATACAATAGTGAGTTCAGCTCACAGTGTAGTTCAGTGTTAGCCATTAGAATACATATTACATACATTTTAAATGACTTTTTAACCAAAGTTTTATACAGTTTGTTTTTCTTTTCTTTTTTTTCTTTTTTTTTCATAAAACTGTATGCAGTACTGTGAAACTAACCCCATAATTCAGCTGCTTGTAGAACTACGCTTGGCAGGAATAATTTGAAGTAAACGTTTTCTTTATGACTTTATCAGCCTCTCACATGAAGGAAGGAATTCCTGTAAAGGAATTTTGGTTTACTCTTCTTTACAGTGTTGTTTTAGTTCATTGAGATTTGCTTGCATTTGTTTATGAACAGCTCTCTCAAGGTCCCACTAGATTCTTTTCTTTTTCAGCCATTCTGTTGTAGATTTGCTGCTGTGCTTGGGATTAGTGTCTTGCTGCATGACGCCACTTTAGCCAAGCTTTAGTTTTTGTACAGATGGCTTCTCTGGAAACTTTGGTATAGAGAGTAGTTCATGGTCAGCTCAGTGACTGCCAGGTGCCCAGGTCCTGTGGCTGCAAAACAAGCCTAAATCATCATCCCTCCACCGTGCTTGACAGTTGGTATGAGGTTTTTGTGCTGCTATGCTGTGTTTGGTTTTCAGCAAGCATTGCGCTGTGCATTATTACCAAACACCTCCACTCTGGTCTGATCTGTCCAAAGGACATTGTTCCAGAAGTCTGCAATGTTGTGCTAACTAACTAAGGCCTGTAGCTCTGACCTTGGGTTGAATTTCCTGGGACATTCACTGCTATTAACGCACAACAACTCCCAAAAAGTTCTGTTTTTATAGAGGTGCTTGCACTTGCTGATCATCAGTTAATCAAGTGTATTTAATTAGCAGCACCAGGCTATCTCTTACCCTCTTAATTCTTACGGAAGCAGTAAGGGTGCACTTAGTTTTTCACATGACTGGATACAGTCCTATGAAAACTGTCTTGTTCACATCTTATTTTTTCATGCCTTTTTTTTTTTTCTTTTTACAAAATGTTCAAATATCTCTTTGTTCAGCATAGATCAGAATGTGTTGGTTTTAGTGAATATTTTTGACTTTGTCACTGAGCACAGTGTGTTCTGCATCGTCAGTATTATTATTAATATTTAATGCTCTCACTAAAATCCTGCCATAGATCAAATTATGCCGTGGGTACTGAATGCTGTGTTGCCTTATTGTTTTGCTGTCTAGAAGATTGTATTCAAAATTAGTTCTCCCTTACTGGTTTACTGTGTCAGTGTGACTTGGGTAGTGGAGAATAGGATTATTCGGGTCTAACAGTGAGCCATGCCTAGAAATGTACCTTTTCCCATATCCTTAATAATGACGTCAGATTCATAAAGGAATACTCCTGTCTGAAGGTTATCGCTTAATTATCGAATTGTTAGTTTAACGTAGAGTCAGAATATTCATAGAAACGTGTTACTGCAGTATATGCCATTTTCTCCACTGACCATTTGGTCAGGATTCTGTTTTCCTGCATCATAAGTGCGTAAATGAAACCTATGCTGTGTATTCCTTCTTAACCATACCTCTCACTTTTTTCCAGATCAAATCAAAACAATGCGAACATGAGGGCGTGAAGAGGCATCGGCCAGAAGTCGCAGCATTTGTTAGTCTTTTACTGAAGAAAAGTTGACACTGTCTTCAGAGGTACCACCAAAATTTAGTGTTCATAATGGGGTTTTTTACATTTTTCATTAATGTATTTTTGTCAGTCGGAAAATGTGGTATCAGTAAGAAAATTTAAAAAATGAATTGACTGTGAGGAAAAAGTCAGTGAGAAATATGTTTATAAATTGGTGACTGAAGACACGACAAAGTGCTCATGTTTAAAAGTTCTAATGGACGTTTTGAAAGGAAAAGTAATATTTAAAACATGCTCTCACTGCAGAAGTCTGTTTCCATCTATATCATCCCTTATTGTGTCCTTTTTCCCACTGACTCACAATTAATTTCCACTGCGCCATTACAGCAGGAGATAAATGCTGTGCTCTGAAATTTTTGCACGCTGCTTGAGAACCTCCATATATCACATGCATTTCTAAAAGACAAAAAAATTTTGGGAAATTAATGAAAGATTTTTTTTCCTCCTTTTTTTTCTGACATATGCCAAATGCTGTCTTATTTTCTTTTTTTGTGTTTCTCAGGGCTACTGTGGATACATTTCAGTCTATTGCTGTCATATATCTCTTCAGTGTAGGCCAATCTTCTGCTATCTGTGTCGTTAATACCAAATATTTTCACGTATTCCAGCGCGTCGCCTTTTTCAAGCTTGTATAGAGGGCCATTTCACTGCCGTGTTAAAAGAAAACAGCAACAGCTGTTATCCTTATTGCAGCTAACATCACACGCAGCTCAGCTTGTTTGATGATCATTGTTCCAGTTGTAGTAAAAGTGACAAAGCTGTAAAATAAGTCGTGTGTATTTTTGTTCATGGGTAACAGTAACCGTAGGGTCTAGTTATCAGTTACCCAGCTGTAAAATGATTTTCATACACAATTGTAATGATAGCCTGTAATGTTTGTTTAAAACTCAAAATATTTTAACTTTCCTTTTTTTTTCTTTTTTTTTTTTTTTTTCTTTCTTCTTTCTTTTA